>JAVYIG010013399.1:0-47644 GCA_035222895.1 Strongylocentrotus droebachiensis
TTCACCATCGATGGCACTCGCAAAGTCACAAGCCTCAGTATGCTTCGGCAAGAGGAAAGCTACGTGTGTTCGTCACAGGATGTCTTCAAGCGCATGGAATACTCAAGGACTAATGATCCTGCGTGGAAGGTCGGGTCACCGTCAGCCAGAAAGGACGGACGGGACAGTAACACGCCCCTCCCACGCACAACAGACGGCTTCATCGATGATGGCAGAGATTTCATCAAACCAAGGCTTGTAACCGTTATCAAGAGTGGAGCCAAACCCCGCAAAGCAGTTAGGATCCTGCTCAACAAGAAAACGGCTCATTCCTTCGAGCAGGTTCTGACGGATATTACGGAGGCCATAAAGTTAGACTCTGGTGCTGTTCGCAAGCTTTATACCTTAGATGGAAGACAGGTAAGTTCATGATCTGCATACCATTTATATTTTCTGATGAAGGGTTTCATAGATGCAAATTTTACATGTAGCTCATGTTCTTCTAGCTCCCAATATACAATTGTATAGCCTAATGAGTGTGCCAATGGCCATATGCCAATGTAAAGACTACAATTTTTCATTTACTCTACTCTTCATTTATATGCAATGTATGAGACGGATTGAAGATACATGTATATGCAGATTGTAAGAGGGAGAACATGCCATTGAGGGAACACAGCCGACGATTAAAAGCTATGAATAGACATTCCTGCCGATCGAAAGAAATAATGATGACAGAATATCCTTCAACCTGTCAGACTGAAAACTATTCATCTTTCTCTGATGGCAATCATTTTGAGAGAACTTGAAGCAATATAATATTCCTTCATCGATTACAGAAACCTTGCACTTGCATCTGTTTCCCCAACTTATCGCGCAATTGATGCTTATTGAGCAACCTTGCACTCTCAGTTTACTCTTTGACTGCTTCCTTTGTCTCCCTGCACAGTCTCTCATTCGCCCAACTTGCATTTCTGCACACAACAATAGGGACCACTTGAGAAAAGGATTGCTTTGTGCAACACAAAAGCTTTGCCAACTTGCCTATTTCCAGTCTTGATTAATTCCATGACAACCCTTTTAATACCGGTATAGATTTAATCTTGTATTTGAAACAGTTAAATAATCTTAAAGCCTCACTGCACTACTTGTAAATGTAGCTACTTTATATTACCCTAGCTTTAGCTCCGGCAGCCGTTATCAGCGCTCAGTACTATTTGTGAATCTATTATTGTATATAATAGTACCCTCTATATAGCATACAATGCCTAATCGGTGCCTGTTGGTTACCCATGATCCCCTTTTTCTTATGTTTATTGAGAGCTGATTTGATTAAAAAACCACCTGTCAGTGACCTTGCAGGGAGATCTAATCCCCCTTGCCAAACTAGTGTAGAAGGGCTTTAAAGCTTTTGGTATAATTATATGACAAATACATTGTAGCACAGGGAGATTATCTACATGTTTGTGGCATATAACGAGTTAAAGACACAATAACTTACTTGGGGAAGAACCCTGAAGTAGCATTTTGGTAACTCAAGGATATTTAACTGTCTGTAAAGTATATTTACTTTGACAGTTACCTGTACTCAAGGATTGTAAACAATTTAGCGCATAGGGTCAAACCATTGTGTCGAAGTTGTTGACAGAGGCGCTTCTCATTGTACATGTAGGTGATAAGTTGTTTATTTTACCCAGTTATATGCGTCCTGTTCAGATTATATTAGAGAATAGAGAGCCTTACATTTCATTTATTTAAGTGCTTAATAAATATGGAGAAGAAACTCTTTTTTCTCAATTCATTTTTCAAAATAGAGACTTACATTTTATTTTCAGTTATGTAACTGCTTGTTAAATGTAGAGAAGGATAGAGGAAACTTTTTTTCCATTTTAATTCATACTAGTGATAAAACAGTGCACAGCTCACATACAGTATACATGTAATACATGCTGTTTACAAAATTCCAACAAAAACACTGCCCAATATATATATATATATATATATATAGAGAGAGAGAGAGAGAGAGAGAGAGAGAGAGAGAGAGAGAGAAGGGAAAAAACCACAGAGGATTCAAACCATGTTCAATTATAGAGGAGAAAAACTGATTTTCTTTTTCTATGATGGTTGCCCTTAACAACAAGAGAACGTGCCTAGGGCTTGACTTGCATATTAAGAAGTCTTGCAAATACAGTTTCCATTTTATGTTGATGCATTCAGCTGTAAGAACTTATTTATAAGTAATTAGTATGACTTGAGGCTTGGCAGATGCGGAAAGAGTCTACTAGACATAATTCAAATATTTTGGTGAGATGTACAAGTATGCATGTACATACATGAGTATGGTTATGGTAAAGGCAAAAAGTACACTGACTGTGAGATGCATGTCCTGTACTGTACATGTATGTGGTTTGTTTGCCCTTAGAGAATTGTTTTTCATGGGATTAAATTTGTCAGATGGGTACAAACAAAATCCTAGAAAAGCTGCCTGTGGTGCAACGTTTGTTTTCTTGGCAGTTAGCGAGTTTGGTCATTCAATTTCCCGGAATGGAGGGATTCATCCGGCCAGCTTTTGTTTTTAGCCGTGGATCTGTGTCAGTATTAGTCATCGTGCGTTATTAGTTGCACAGCTCGAGTTAGCGGTGACACGCACCGTGAGTCACCACTGGGATCTATGGAGATGGGGAGAGTGGGATGGATGAGTGATGCAGGGATGAGTGGTCAGAGATGGAGGAGAGAGATGGGGATGGGGAGGATGGGAGAGAGAGAGAGAGAGTGAGAGTGAGTGAGACAGAGAAAAGGAGTATACATGAAAGTGTTTATGGTGAGATGGTGGGATGTAGAGAGAGAAAGAGAGAGAAAGAGAGAGAGGGTGAGAAAGAGAGAGAGGGTGAGAAAGAGAGAGAGGGGGGAGAGAGAGAGGAAGAGTGGGATGGATGAGTGATGCAGGGATGAGTGGTCAGAGAGGGAGGAGAGAGATGGGGAGGAGGGAGAGAGAGAGAGAGAGAGTGAGATAGAGTGAGACAGAGAAAAGGAGTATACATGAAAGTGTTTATGGTGAGATGGTGGGATGTAGAGAGAGAAAGAGAGAGAAAGAGAGAGAGGGTGAGAAAGAGAGAGAGGGTGAGAAAGAGAGAGAGGGGGGAGAGAGAGAGGAAGAGTGGGATGGATGAGTGATGCAGGGATGAGTGGTCAGAGAGGGAGGAGAGAGATGGGGAGGAGGGAGAGAGAGAGAGAGAGAGTGAGAGTGAGTGAGACAGAGAAAAGGAGTATACATGAAAGTGTTTATGGTGAGATGGTGGGATGTAGAGAGAGAAAGAGAGAGAAAGAGAGAGAGGGTGAGAAAGAGAGAGAGGGTGAGAAAGAGAGAGAGGGGGGAGAGAGAGAGGAAGAGTGGGATGGATGAGTGATGCAGGGATGAGTGGTCAGAGATGGAGGAGAGAGATGGGGAGGAGGGAGAGAGAGAGAGAGAGAGTGAGATAGAGTGAGACAGAGAAAAGGAGTATACATGAAAGTGTTTATGGTGAGATGGTGGGATGTAGAGAGAGAAAGAGAGAGAAAGAGAGAGAGGGTGAGAAAGAGAGAGAGGGTGAGAAAGAGAGAGAGGGGGGAGAGAGAGAGGAAGAGTGGGATGGATGAGTGATGCAGGGATGAGTGGTCAGAGAGGGAGGAGAGATGTGATAGGGAGGATGGGAGAGAGAGAAAGATAGGGAAAGTGAGACAGAGAAAAGGAGTATGTGTGTTTATGGTGAGATGGTGTGGTGTAGAGAGAGAGAGAGAGAGAGGGGGATGGGAGAGAAAGAAAGAGAGAGGAGAGAGAAAGAAAGAGAGAGGAGAAGAGGGAGAATGAGATAGAAAGAGAGAGAGAGAGGTAGAGAGAGAGAGAGAAAGAGTGAGTGAGCGAGATAGAGGGTTGTGAGGATGAGGGATGTAATGAAATGGAATACTGGAATGAGATGGGTTAGTGATGCAGGAGTGATCAGCCAGAGATAGACTCATAGAGAGGGAAGAAAATAGGGGAGAGATATAGAGAGAGAGAAGGATGGATGAGAGATGTAGAAAAGAAAGGGAGAGGGGGACAAGGGAGCGTGGGAGGGGGAGAGAGGATGGGGGATTTCTTTTTAAAGATGACTGAGATGGGATGAGTAGTTAGAGACGGAAGGAAGGTTTTGGAGGAAAAATAATATTAAGTTCGAACATAAATTAACTCTTTAGTATAAAAAAAAAAGACAATTAAAAGACATGTAGATGAGACAGAGATAGAAAGGGAAGGGTGGATGGGTGGTACCAATAGGATCAGAGATAGCTACAGAAAACCTTTATAAGGAAGAAGGAGATAAATAATGCATTTAAAAGATGTGAAGCTGATGCTGAGAGTGGCAAATGTAGATTAATATCGTGCCAAAGGACATTAGTAATGGGAAAATGAGATGTTGGAATTGGTCTGACCACAGAGGGAGGATGAGGAGAAGGACGGGGGATGACAGACGGGAAATATTGATAACAAGAGAATGTGACAGATGTAAAATAATGTAATTGAAACACTGAACTTCAAGATGAATTACTTTATGCTGGAATGGGTTATCAAGGATGCATGAAGAGGGATAAAATTAAAGATGACAGAAGTATTAAGATACTGTAGAGAGAGAGAGAGAGAGAGACAGAGAGAGAGCTTGCATACGTGCATGGCTCAGATCAAGGGTACACTTACAAAAATGTAGATTGAACACTGGGAAATTGTTCAATTATCCAAAACCATGAGACCCAGACACAAATACATAAACAAGACATAAATCCAAACAAGTTTTCAGCTTCATTGAGTTCAAATTAAAGATTTTAGAGCAATTTTATGATGAAAAAAGGCCTATTTTCAGCACTTTTAACGTTACATTCAAAACATGCACTAATTGGATACCATATTTTTACTATTGGGATGCAAAACTTATGATTTTTTAAAATCTTGATGTAGAATCTATGTAATAATTAACATTTCTGTTGAGTTAATTCCTATTATTTTACTTTCTTATTCCATTTACACGTGATACAATTTTTGTGATATGTTCATAACTGTGGTGTCCTGCAAATTTCAAATCTTACTAACTGAAGAATGGTGTATAAATAATTGATTTATTTACAAGCTTGCAATGTTATAATGTTTAGTTTCACTTTATCTTTGATTTCTAATCAGATCATTTCATTCTGGGTCATGGTTTTAAAAATATTCAGATTTCTGAAAATGGAAAATGTTTGGTGTCCTGCAGTTATGAACATACAATGCAACAGAATCTATACAAAAACTTATTGTATTCTTTCAAAATGATAATGCAATGGTGTATATAGGTGAATGAAGAGCACTGATAACATTGGATTCCCCATTTTAACTTGTATGTGTGATTTAATCAACAATGAATGGACACCGAGTTATGTACGTGACGAGTTATGTACGTACACCATGTTTTTTTTTCTTCAATAAGACCACCTACATGTATATTTAGTTTATTTGTTATGGTATGGTAGTAAACCATGTATAAGACATACACACGTCTGATTTGGTGAGAAGAATATTACAAAATATTGCAGTTTGAGCTTTTTCATGTCATGTACATAACTAAGACACCGTTATGAAAAGACACCGAGTTATGTACGTTACTACCAATCACAATTTGAAATAAATTATCATAAATGAATCAATTTATTTTTGTCAGCATGAATTGCACCCTTCTGCATTTTCATTTAAACAAACATTTATTGAATTTAAGGAACAAGAAGTTATAATTTGAATGTAAAACTACTTACTTTTGGTGTCCACAGTTATGTACGATTAAGTACAGAAATCTTACATTTCAGTCCTGAAATAGTAGTTTACAAACTATTTACACATTGCAAATTATGTTTCATTCAGGAAACACATCATTCCTTCAATTGAAGTCGATATTAGACTAATGCAAAACCATATCTGACAATAAGGCAAAGAGAAAGCATCTAGAGAATAAGATGTACTGTACATAACTCGGTGTCCATATTTGTTTTGGCCAAATTCTAATAACTAAATTGAAAAAAGTTGATATGGCAATGGTTTTAAGTTTTGTTTAGGGTATGTTTTAACATCTCATGTACTTTGTTAAAAAAAAAAAAAAATATAAGAGAAATATCAGCATGAAGTGGACACCGAGTTATGAACGTAACATTTTTGATGATGTGATATTTGGCTACTGATTGCCGCTTAACGGCAATTTGTTAAGGTCTGATTTTTAGCTATGTGTTGCATAATGTTTGCAGATTACAAAAATAATGTTGCCACAGTCTATAATTGACTTTTAAAATTCACCTCATATGTAACACTTTTGTGCCCTTGATCAGAGCCCTGCACATACATGATGAGAGCCAGACAGATGTTATAGCACTCATCATTGAGCGTATTATCCGTTCAGAGTCAGAAGGTCGTTAATCGTGTGTTAAAGCAAACAGATAATATTCATGTGTGTAAAAATATAATAAGGTACACGTTCATTTAGAATTATATACAAAGAAAGATAATAGAAGTTAGATAGGAAGAAAGATCATGGGATACAAAGAGGGAAGAGAGAACTGGATTAAACAAGAGCTATGAGGGTCTTTTTAGAACATTTGTTGCTTGTCGAAATACGTAATTAAGCACATGCTTTTTTAAGAGACTTGTGTAATTGAAGTGACTAGATACCTCACCGAAGAGAAGGTCTATAACTAGTGATCAGTTGTTACGAGAGAGACATAAAGAGAGACATGCAGACAGACAGACAGATACAGAGACAGAGACAGATAGTGGGAGAGAGAGAGAGAAAGAGAGAAAACAGAGAGATAGAGTGAGAAGGAGGATGATGAAGACAATTTAGTGCATGCAACATTTATGAGAGTCTGAGAGATGGAGAGCATTCATAATGGATGATTTTCTAAAAGCCAGGGGACCTAACATCTTGGAATCTTGGCACATATTATTCAAGAGTCTCTTGTGATTCACACGAGGCCTGTCCTCATCAGCTCGAGATTGCCAAATATCCCGCTATTTCAACTATCCCACTATTTCAACTATCCCGCTATTTCAACTATCCCGATCGCAAATTATCCAGTTAGTTTGCGTGAAGTTGCGATTAGCGGGATATTTGGTCGGGATAATCATCCCAAGATATCTTGGGATACTTTGCACAATATACCGCTTTTTGTCCGGTGCGTCTACATCAGCCCGAAGACTCGCACTATGTGCGAACGCTGAGCAAAATATGTCAAGCTAATTTCTCAAGTGTCGAGGTCGAATCTCAGGCTGATGAGGACGCGATTTGTAACTTCGAGATTATTTCCCAAATCAGAAATAACGGGCTATTTGGCAATCTCAAGCTGATGAAAACACTCCTATGTTCTTTGACGGAACATGGCAGGAAAGGCTAACCACCTCCATTAGATACATACAGCAAAGTGGAGATTATTCAGTAATGACTCATCCTGTGGCATACATTACAAGAAAAGCTTTTAAAAATAAAATGTAGCATTTCTAGAAAGTGATTTTTCGTGGTCTGCATGAGCATTAGGTATCATGGATTACATGTTTCAGTTTAGTAAGTGCCATAAATGCTACATTAAAAAAAGGAGTGATTTGTAGTTGTTTGAAAGGAGTAGGGATTTTGCTTTTGTCTTTTTGGAAGCTCATGAGGTATATAACTCTAAAAGAGTGACCAACATAAGTCTCAACAAATAAGTCTTTTTTTCTAAATATGAGACAAAATATGTGTACAAAAAGATTAGAAATAGCTGAAAACCTTTGAAGAATGTTCATGTGAAATCATTTGTAAAATCTCTTCTTTATCCTGTATCAATAAATGTCTACATGTACATTAATCTTGCATATTTCGCAACAGAAATGCTGTGGTGTAAATCTAAGAATGAAAATGTACATATCACCATTTCCCTCCCTCTCCCCTGGAATTGTGTGGGATGCTTTTATCATGGACATTAATTATGTAATCTTCTCAACCATGTCTTCACCTGCGGTTATCATTTCTTGAAAATGAAGATGGAGGTAATGTAACGAACTGTCACCACTCAGTTGACTACTTTAGATTAAGCGATGAGATGTGCATTATTCTTACATCTTTTACTGCATAAATGCTTTAGTGTAAAATTAGTCACTTATAAGTAGATATACTCCCCTCAATTTGAAATGTCTATGGGATGCCATGATCTGTCAGGTGGTTGACTTCATTGCAAGAGATTCATCTTTGAGATATGTTTGAGATATGTTTGAGATTAATCTTGTGTCTTTTTCAACAGGAATAATAATAATAATAATAATATTTGGTTCTTGTATAGTACATATCACATTATACAACGTCTCTAACTTTCTATGCGCTTCTAAAGAGCTTTGGAAATTATTACCCTAGCTTTAGCTCCGGCAGCGAGCACAGTGCTATTTGTGAATCTATTATTGTAGATATAATAGTACTCCTCTCCTTGTAATCTGTCTGTGAGCCGGGTGCCAGGTTGTGAACATTACCTGTCCCCATCTGCAGGAATGATTTCTTGAAAATAAAGACAAGGGTAATGTAATGAACTGTCACATGGTTGACTACTTCAGATTCTGCAGCATTGAGATGTGTATGAGATGTAGATTAATCTTTTGCTCCGTTGAGCCCATGTCCCATGACGCATCACTGGATAACATGATAACAGTATTCAGACCATGAAAGCAAGTAGGTCCATGATGAAAGGCATGAATAATGTGCATGACCCCTCTGGAGTGGGTGCATGCAGACCGGTGAGCTTCATGAGCAACATCCTTAAAGTGTACCAATCCCTAGGAGAAGAACTAAAATACATGTATACAACATGTATAGGTTGGATGTATGAAATCAAACTTTACAAAAATTACCTTTCATTCTATAGGGTTTTTGTTGACAAATTATGGTTACCGGTACATCATGTACTTCTTACAGTAGTCACACAAAGAAAATTCACAACCACTTATAATTATGGACAAATTATATATGGATGGAAAGATTTTTTCTTGAAAAACATGAATAATTTGTTGAAAAATCATATAGATATCATGGAAAGGCGTAAAATGCTTTGTGGTTAGCTGTGTCTTGCATATACGTCATGAATCTTGATGCTACGGAGGACTGCTGAAGGCAGAAAATCCGGATCTCAAAATTAACATTTTTGAGGGATGATTACTGCGGGCCCCAAACATATTTTGTAGAGGGAAGTTTTTATATTTGATCAGCAAGGCTTCCCCTTCGCAGTGATATGAATTTTGCATCAATTCAAGACACTTTTGATTCTTTGGGTGACTACTTTAATGGCTTACTTCTTACCTTTTATTTGTTTCATTTATTTATTTATTTATTTATTTATTTATTCGGTTTAAAAACATCAACACGTAAAGTTCAGGAACTCATAATGGTTGATTTATAATGAAATTGAATAGTGTAAACAAAATTGAACCAACAAATATACACTTAAGAAGAACATATTGTTTCACACACATGAAAATATGGTTACAATACAATATACAATATAAAGATACAGGACAGACTTTAGAATGTGATCTTTACATGTATGTGCGGCTATTTCCCTCCAGACTCAACATAACAGTACATGTAGTTGTACTAGCTAACAAATATTATTGCCCTTTAACACATACAGCCATGACGTAATATTTACCGGTAAAAATAGAATAGAACCACGATTCACATAATTTTATCTCATAAAGAAAGGATGAATCAGAAATGGCAAAGGGATAGAAATTTGAATTCATCAAAAGTTTTAGTGGGGTAATGAATCAACCTTTTCAGGGTTCATAGCTCCTGCAATGAGTCAGTGTGATGCAAAAGTAGGTTATTTGAAGATGCTATATTACTGTATTTGATTATTTCCCAAGTACACAACTTGCAAAATCAAGCTTTTCTGTTGCTTGTTAGGATCTAGATGTCTTTGTTATCAACATTATTCATTATTTAAATGAATCTAAAGTGGATCAACATAATTTATTATTTAAAAGAATCTAAAGTGGATCAACATAACTTATAATTTAAACAAATCTAAAGTGGATTCTCATTTCTCACAACCCCATTATTAACTCGGTCATTTTGTAATCAGATATTCTTCAAACGAATTCAGGTGATTTCTGACAAAAATATGGACACAACAAGTCATTTATTATTTAGATGAACATATGAATTATGTATGAAATCTGAAAATAAGTAGCATACTCCTACATGTACAACTACTGTCAAACAAGGAGGCTGCCCAATGGATCAAATCCTGTCATATTGATTATAAATCAACCGCCAGCCAGGGGGGTGTTTCACAAAGATCCTAAGTAGAACTTAACTCTAAGTTGGACTTAAAACCATGGACAGCCATTGGAGTATGGCACGCCTTTAGGGAAACAAATAAATATATGCGACACTTTCAAAAAATATATTTCACTCAAAGTATATATTTGACACTTTCAGAAAATATTTTACAAGTTTTATTTGACAAGAATTTTATTCGACATAAATTTCATTCGACACATTATTCGTCAAAAATTGTATTTGTCAAAAAAATTATTTGACAACATTTTTATTCGACACAAATTTCATTCGACACAAATTTCATTCCACACAAATTTTATTCGACAAAAATTTCATTCAACAAAAATTTCATTCGACAAAAATTTTATTCGACAAAAATTTAGTTTGACAATATCTTATTTGGCACATTTTGTTTTGTTCTACAAAAATATTATTCCAAGGAAATATTTTACTTTTTATTCGACAATAAAGGTATTCAACGAAAGTGTCGAATATATACTTTGAGTGAAATATATTTTTGAAAGTGTCGCATATATTTATTTGTTTCCCTAAAGGCGTGTTGGAGTCTTAAAATGAAATATATTCAAAAGCCGAAATTCAAGTATTTTAGACTTTTTATAAATTCCACATCCAGAACATGAAATCTCCTTGATGATAGAAAATATGAATGATGTGAATAAACAATTAATGCCTTTCAAAATAACTTTTACAAAATATTTTCAAAGATGCTAATGGCTTTCCATAATTTTTAAGTCCAACTTAGAGATAAGTTCAACTTAGGATCTTTGTGAAACACCCCCCAGATCACTTAGTGAGAAGATAAACAAATTAACTGTTCAACCTCTGACGATACTAATTATGAGCAATTCTAATGGGCAGTGAGTCACCCTTCACACAATGCACCCTGCATAATGACTTTCATTGTTTTTGACAGGTTGCTTAATAATGAGATTGTATGAATATCATTTGGGCCATTGATTAGGTTTTGACTTTCCGGTCGTTAGGTTGGAGTAATCTCGTCAGATCTTATGAATCCAGGCTAAGGCTCATTAGTTTTTATTTCTTTTTAACACAATTAAAGGAAAAGTCATTAACGGATTGTTTGAATGTGGTGGCCTATGGGCAAAGCTATTAACATTTTGATGTACATTGTGTTTACAGTTTAGTATTTGAAAAATGGATATGAGTAAACAATTGTATTTTATTTATTTTTGTAATAGTTTGGTTGAATAAAGAATCCAGATATCACTAGAGACTGTCGTTGTGTTTTTTCGCCTAAAAATGTTACGAATTGGGAAAAGTGTAGATTTATATCAATGTTATGTACATATACATTGTACATGTATGGGTTTTCCCCCACTTGAATACTAAATTAAGAAAATGATTATCTGTAGACTTGCATGTATATAGACCTATAACAGCAATTTTGAAAACCGAGAATGAGAAAGAAAGAATGATAGAGATGGAGAAGAAAAGAGTAAGAGACAGGAAAAGAAGAAAGGTAAAGATTATTAATAGGCAGATAGAACTAGAGAGAGACAGAGACAGAGAGATATATTATACAGAGACAGAGTGAGAGAAGGGGGAGAGGGAATAAATGGAGAAGGAGAGGCACTCGGTATATGAATCATAATGCAGAAAAACAGATTCAATGTTAATATCTCCCGTTTTGAATGAGATATATTTTACAGGCTGATTTGTTTAGAATGCACCCTAGCTTGATCCATGTATATTAATAGGAAGTGACATAGAGTATGTTATGAACAAAATTCTTAAGTGATGACTCATAGATCGGAAGTACTCTTCAACCTGGGAATTTTTTTTGAAATCTTGTTTGGATTTGTTGTTGGATTGGTCTTTCTTGCCTCATTTCAATTTTCTCTTCCTCTAATATTGTTTTTATTCTTCTTCTTCTACATTTCTCCTCAATATGATAATGATAATAATAATACAATATAGTACAATATTTTAAGATTGTATTCCTTTCCCTTTTTTTTTTACTGTGTCTTCCTGATCTTTACCATTCATTGTTGAAGTGGAAATCAAACTATTAAATATAAAATTCATCTGCTTTTTATTCATTAACATGAGTTGCTTATGGTCCAACCTTTAGTACTTTTATACATTTTTTAAATATCTTGTGAATTTTTTTGAATATTGATGTTTACTGTCAATGCACTCTTATCTAAATTATACATGCATTTTAGATTAGTTTAAAAATGTTAGTGGAATTTTGTTTCTCCTATAGTCTGACACCTCATACCAATATGTGCGGATATTGTACACAGCATTAGTGCATTGTGTGCTACAGATTACCGATATTTTATTCACATGTGATTTCAATTACAGAATCTACTCTCCATCAAATGATGTATATTAGGGACTTTTAGATTTGCATGGACTGATACGTGTGACGTCTAGCCGACGTCCATTCAAGGCAGTGCATTAAAAGGACGTCGATTGTAGCAATCCACGTTGTCGTTGTGCAAATCTAAAAGTCCCTATTATAAGCCAGTGTGGCATCTGATACTAGAAAATGAATACAATGACATTTGACAAACATGGACAAATTTGTCAATAACTATCGATAAGTTAATTTACAATATAGAATGCTAGTAGGCATTAATGTCATTATGATTGATTCATTAATTTATTTCATTCACCAAATGTAAAAACATTTTACATGAAAACGTGAGAAAATAATTTCAGAAGGATCACCCTTTATCGGTAATGATGGAATATAACCTGTAGGAGCCAGGCCCTATTTTGCTTTCCATACAATTGTATTGTTAAACAGAAATCTATGATTTCATGTGTGATGGGAATTATATGAAAACAATATCATCTGTTTTGAGCCAGAAGGGTGTTAACTCTCTATAAAATGATATGACTTAAAGCCCTTCCGGCTCCAAACAGATGATGATATTATCTGGACATGGGCTCATTCTCATCTCAGCTCCCTTCTCCCATGTCTATTCACATTTCCTCTTTTTCTTTCCCTTTTCCTTTCCCTTTTCCTAGCATCATTCTATCGCATATTTAATCATTCACCCCTGTCTGCTTTGTGGAGTGCATGTGTGCAAACAATGAGATAGAGACAGCAAGCACCTAAAGTCTCCCTTGGCGCACAAAGAGAACAAAGGACTCCTTTTTTACTCTTCACACACACACTGGGCCGCTTGGCCAGACATATTATTAATTAGTCTGTATTTGCAGACCTTTGTTTGGATAGTTTCATTGTGTGCAAGATCTAATAGATTATTCATATCGAACAGAAGAAAATCTTTGTATGGTGGTAATGTTGGTTTGCGCTCCCTTTTCCCTTTTTATCTTGGCCATGCATATTATTAATTAGTCTATATTTGCAGACCATTGTTTGTATAGTGGTATTGTGTGGAGGTTTAAATATATTATTCATATATATATGGAAACAGAAGAAAACCTTTGTATGGTGGTAATGTTGGTTTGCGTTCCCTTTCCCCCTTTTTATCTTGGCCAGGCATATTATTAATTAGTCTCTCTATCTGCAGACCCTTGGTGAAAAGTGACATCCCTCCCTAATCTTATAATGTCAGATTGTGGCTTTGAAAGTATACCGGTATATCAAACATTTTTGTGGTTGCAATATGGAGGTGATGCAATGATCAAGGAAATGAAATTTTTATCACTTCATTGTTATTGTAACCACCGAAGCATTGTCATGAAAGAAAAAGAAAGAAAAAATTCTGAGACATCAGAGACAGTGATAGATCACTCTTGCCCCTGGATATCAGAGCGTGCATGATACATACAGTGTTTCAGTTGCATTAATGAAGCACTTGTATGTTCCTTACTAAATATTCTGTTTATTTGTAATTTATATATTTATATGATAACAATTTATTGAATATATTGCATGCTTAGGTGTTCAATATAACAAAATATATGAACCGAAAAAAATTCAATAAGATCACTTTCTATAAATTGATTAAAATGTCTGTAACATTCTGTTATGGAATACATGTACATGTACCTTCTAGCTCAAATACATCCTTTTTTCTGCCTATAAACTGTTCCATAAAACACAAAGTCAATTAGTAGATGATGATTTGTATAAACCCCCTCCTCAATAATTAATTTATGCATCTTTCAAATATAATGGCTTTTAAAATGTATAATTCATCCTAGAGAAGATCTCTACAGTGAAATAAAATGATTCATCATCTTGAACAAATATTTCTTGACACCTTGTCACAAGGCTACCTATACCTGGACCAAAGATGCCTGTTTTACCGTAGGGGATGGCATCTTATTCCACGCATGGCTTGGCCGTCAGCATGCTCATCCCCGCGTCCATTCAGCAGCGGCAATGGAGTGAGGAGTCTGGGGGCCGTACCTCTTCTCCCATCTCCCGTGTCTTGGCCGTATTGATTTCACATGCAGGCTGTTACCACACAAAACACTGATTAGGAAAATGGGATCGCAGCCGAGCAGGGGTAGATGAACTAGTTTATAAATACACACCCTGTTTTCCCCCTCATTTTACCCATTCTTTTTATTAAAATATTCCAGTACATGTATAAGATATATATTTTTTTAAGTTCATGAACCATTTTTTTTATTTGGGGGTGGGGGGGAGGATGGGGGAGAGGCTGATTTGCTCTAGTTTTCTCTTTATGTTACAATTGTTTTCTTTTATAATCAAAATTCCTTCAAAGCTTTCTTGAGCTTAATCACTCTGACTCTGATATTCAAAAAAAAAATTCATTTGATTCCTATGAACGAAGGAAAATCAGTTGTTTTTTAATTGTTTTTATGAAAGACAGAGCAAAATTGTATTGATTAAAGTACCATTAATTTTAGAAATTGATTTCTTGCAATTAGGAAACTGTATTATTGAGAAGAAATCAATTTCAAGAAAATTGTTAAAATCAATTGAAAAGAAATTTAAAAAACTTATCAATTCAGTATTTTCTGAATGTATATGAATATAATGCAGGTAATTGCTTTATAATTATTACTACCCATGGCTTCCCAAAAAGGTTAATAAGAAATCAAATATTCATTAAAAATATTTGTTTTCAAACCATAGAGCCAGTTGTATAATTAGTTTATCAAAGTCCCAATTTTAGGTATTTTTATACATACAGGTCCGGTCTAGATAATTGATAATTTTCTCTTTTTTTGGTATGATGTAGTGGTTTTCTTCTGGTGCATGTATTCTGTCTGTCATACACCACAATACATATGAGTAGCCTATATACTCACCAGAGAGAGCTGGCACATTTTAAAGTAGTCACCCAAAGAATCAAAAGTGTTTTGTATTGATGCAAAATTCATATCATTGCGAAGGGGAAGCCTCACTGATCAAATAGACCAACTTCCCTCTTCAAAATATGTTTGGGGCCCGGTGTAATCATCTCTCAAAAAATGTTAATTTTGAGATCCAGATTTTCTGCCTTCAGCAGTCCTCCGTAGAGCATCAAGATTTGTGATATTACATGCAAGACACAGCTAGCCACAATGCAACTTACGCCTTTTCCATGATATCTACATGACTTTTCTGCAAATTATTTATGTTTTTCAAGAGAAAATCTTTCAATCCATATATAATTTGTCCATAATTTTCAATCGTCTTGAATTTTCTTTGGGTGACTACTTTAAACAGTCTGCAATTCAAGACTAGAGTGACTGAGTATGATCCACCAAAGCGCCAGCGGACCAAGACATTGGCTGGGAGACGTTGTCCGACCAGAGAGAGCTAGCAGAATAATAAATAAGCTCATTCACGTTACCCATACTGCATGCATATTGGTTTGATATCTACTTGGGCTTGCTTTGTCCCCCCAAGGGAAAATCGAGGCTGAAATAGGATATACTGTTTTTCCAATATCTCACTGAAAACTGTGATGAATGACAATAAACAAGAATCTTTTTAACATAATCTGGCAAATATTTTTTTTGGCGGTTACTCTAGCATTATGTTCTGATGTCAATGTCCTTATTTCATAGTTTTATTTGTATATTTGTAGTTTTTGTACTTGGTTTCTACCAAAGCTTACAGCAAACTCTCTATGTATTTTCTTAGTATAATTGTCAACCAAATAGTTTTATTTGATTTTTTTCTCAAATTTTGATATTCATCCACCATGGATATACAGTCCTAAATGTACATGAAAGCATAACATATCTATGTTTTCAAAATAATTAAGTTTCAAATAATTAATTCTGTTACTTTGTCAATGTAACATTTTGTAAAAATTATTATTTTGAAAGACGATAGAATAACAAAAAATGAAAGAAGGATTATTATGATCATTTGGTTGGACATTTATCTTCCTTTAAACAAATGTTAATGTCAAAAGAAGACCCCCAAATACAAGGCAGTCAGTTTGCAAAATATGTAAAGAAAGGTCTGAAATATCCAGCCTATAGATCACCACTCACAGGCCCTCTATTAGTAGCTGTAGACATCCATCCATATACATTTAATCATGCTGGACTCCAGTCATGATTAAATTGATGAAGATGTCTTCTACTGAGCGCCAGAAGCGAGTTAATTGTTAACTATACATGCATGTACAGCATAAATTAATATTAGAAGCTACAATGTAAAACCCTTATGACTCTTAGTAGATAATATACATGTAGTCTTCTTGCACAATAGTTACCATATATGGGCTTGAAGCCTTGAAAAGTGCCAAAATCTATTAAAGTCTGTTCATGCAGACTAGCACCCGACATAGCGCTCCATTAAATCGGTCCGTAGTCCATCAGGTGGTTTTAATAGTGCCCCCTCCCCCCCCCCCCCCCTCTCCTTCAGCTACCCATCCCTATACCATCTCACATATCATAATGAAATACCCCCCACCATATGGCCTGCTGTTTTGACGGAGCTATGCTCGTGAATACTGTTTCATTAGGGCGAGTGTCGGTGCCCGGGGATGCTAGAGACTTGGTGTCAAAGCTAATCAGGCGCCAGTCCAACGGGTAACCGCCCCCAGTGCCCTATACCATCCCATCGATGACCTGCTGAATAATTTGATTCTGTTTGGATTCAAAACGGCTTCAGGATAGATGGAGAAATTCCCCTTTCTTCCACCGTCTTCATTCTTGGGAAATTATCTATTAGTATTAGCACCTGTATATATTCACTTATAAAATACCATCTTCTGAAATTTCTGCTTTCGTTTACCAATTTCTGAAAATTATTTTCAGAATTATTGCCTGCATCCACAAATTCTGTAGTCTGAAAATTACTTTCTTTTGTCTTCTGGATGCATTGTCATTTATACTCACATCTGTCATCATCAAGTATTCCATGCAAACAGGAAAAAGCTCGCTATGAGATTATGATGTACATTTAGGGTTATTTCATGCACCTGTGAATGTATAATACCCATCTAGACTATGATGAATTATTTATTAACAATTTCTCTTCCGCTAGCATCACTCCTTTCTCTTGCACCATTCTATCTGACTTTTTGTATTTTCCTTTTACACTGTTTCTGCAATCTTCCTTTTTTTATATTATGCAGTCTCTGAATAATACTTTTCAAATTTTTTCCCTGCCTGGAGGATTGGTTCTGTAAAATAAAATTCTGGATGGTGGGGGCTTGAGGGGACTTCGATGGTCTTCTGTTAAAATCAAGGCCAGTGGTATTCCCTTGTTGGGGGGGGGGGGGGGGGGCGCAAGACGCAACATTCAAGAGAACATAGAGGCTTAACGGGATGATCAAATTTTGTATTCTACTGACGAAGTACTTTGCATTGTGTAATTTGAAACCTTTTGACTACACAGGCAAAGTCAAGTTCCTTTTTCCATTCTCTCAATTGGAAAGGAAGAAAGAGACTTAACTTTGGTTACAACTAATGTTTAAAGCAATGAGCGTTTGTGGCTGGTCAATTTGAAGATTGTACATGTATGCCTGTAAACAGCCAAACAGAGAGTGAAAATGGCCATATACGATTGTACACTATATGTATTAAAGCTCATGGAGTTACAAAATTATGATAATTAGATAGATAAAACCCCTTCTTCCCTTTGGGATTCAGTGTACTTGCACTGCATATTATTATTACCCTGACTTTAAATGAGTTGCTTTGATGAGTTATTCAAGCATGGAAGGAATATTCTTGCCTACCCGTGATGAATGGAATAATTAGTGGACTTAATCACAGCATGCCTCTAGTCAGGTTCACACGGCAGTCTATTAACTTTTAAGTTAAGTTCGTGGTTAAAGTTAGATTGTAGTTAAGGACCTGGCATGGTTACAAAAGTTTTAATTTTACTCTAAATTACAAACCATAAGCAATCATAAGGTTAAAGCAATAACAATGAGCAGGGGCTGGGGGGGGGGGGAGGGGGGTTCTCACTGAAAGTTATGTGTCGTGTACACGCAATTAACTTTGAGATACTGCCAGCTTTTAGTTAAAATGATACTTGTTGTTTTGGTCTAGTGTGAACCCTCGTCCTTGTTAGTGTATCGTTTCTTATAACTTAAAGGATTTGCAAACTCATAGTTTAAAAATAGTACAACACTGTGTCGTGTAAACATAGCATCTGATTGTCTGTCTCCCCATGAGGCCAATACAGGACAGTTAATCACCAGCACCATTGATCACCATATGCCCACTTCACATTGACCATCTTTCCCGGGTCAGCCTAGGGATTGACCCAGAGCTGTCAGCAGGTGGTAGATAAGATGCTCAAATTGTATTATCTTCCTGCCAATGACGAATTGAATCTTGTGTGAAATTGAAAATGACATGGGCCTCCCAATCAAGCTGTATCTCCCCCATGAGGCAAATAGACGACCATTAATCAACATCAACAATTGTATGCCAATTTCACATTGACCATCAGATCTGATAGGAATTGGTAATGTAAGCAGCATGGATGCTTGTTGTCAGATACAGATTTTTTGTCATAATTTGTTTGAATTACATCACATCATTTTTTAAATTAAAGTAAAAGGTTATATTGTAGAGCGAAAATGTAAAAAATTCTGTTGAAGGTAAATAGACTGGTTTACTAACATATTCAAATTGTATGCATACTTTTAAAACTTTTTCTTGACAACCTGAAAGCTTTCCTGAGGCTTGCCAACATACCAATACGGAATTCAAATAGCCTGATTTCCAAATATTGTAGTTCATTTATTAATATCAGGTTAATGGAATACCTCATCACTAGGTTGATCCCCATGAAAGAAACATCCATGAATGTGAATATGTTTGTTAGCTGGTGTATTAGGTGTGTGGCAGAGTCACCATACAATGTAATAGATTTGATTCAAGTTCAACACCATATAGGAGCCATCTTGAATTAGTATATTCCACATTAGTCCCACCCATTAACTCTCAGATTAACATTGCTCCAATAGGAATATGGTACTCCCAGGGTCCCTTTGCATCCCTCGCTCATCTTGCCCTTCAAATCTATCATAAATGCTAATCATTGCTGCCTAGATGAAACTAATACACACCCCCTGGCAAACCTATAATGATGCTTCTCATCAAGTATATCAATAGATTTGTGCATAATGTACATTTTAACTGTAAATCGATCATATTGTGGAAAATGGGCAGCACTCCTGCTGGACGCATTGGTTAGCAGATACAGTTAGGTTTTAAATAGAATCTTTATATTTTAAAATATGGACCAAATAAAGGGTGTGAAAACCATATGTCTGTCCTACACCTCTTCTTGCTTTTTGAGAGCTATATCTTCCTTGGTTCCACTCAACCTGGTCATTTTCATTTTTGCTTCTCCAAGCACTTTCCCCCATCCTGAAGATTCGTCTGTAAGTTTTCAATGGAGTATGTTCACATCCTATACTGGACCTCAATTTGTATACTGGAGATGCATTTTTTTCTTTTTTATATAATATATATACAGGTGTGTACATATTTTGTTCAATTTTTTTTTTAGGGGGTGCAAATATTTAAACCTTGTCTTTACATAGCACTCATTCCTTGTGTCATTCCATCCTTTCATCCAACATTCATTGCATGTTCTTTCCTCGATCATCTGTTGGTTTTCAATCAAGTACCGTATGTTCACATGCCATATCTCAATTATATGTCCTCACTGTTTTGGAAGTACATGTATAATTTTGTTTGCAATTACTTAAACCGGGGCAGGGTTTCACGAAACTGCCATAAGTTTAAGTTTGCCAACAACCCACTGAAACACGTTGATTAAATTAACAAGCTTTTCAATGGGATGTCTTCGGACTTGTGTTTAAGATGGTTTTTGTGAAACAATGCACTGGTTTACATAGCAATCGTCCCTTGTCTCTCCCCATCTCCATCCCCATCCAAATATTTTTAAAAGCATTGCTTCTTTTTGGTTCCCCCATATTTCACGCTATGTTAATTACAAACAAGTTGATGATTATGTAATATTTTATTGTACTTAAGTCTTCAATTTATTCATTTAATTGTATTTTGTTTTTGAATGTATTGTTTGTTTGTATAATTACTTGTTCAAATTTATTTGTGAAATATGGAAATAAATTCAAATCAAATCAAATTGAATCTCTCACTCTTCTCACGTTCTTCTCTCGTTCTTCTCTCTGCAGATCCACTCCCTCCAGGGTTTCTTCAAGGATGATGATGTCTTCATCGCCTACGGGCAGGAACGCTTCTGCCATGATGATTTTGAACTTGCCATGGACGGTGAGTACCACTCCAAGGCAGGATCGGGGCGGGCAGGCATGGAAACTGTCCAGACCGTCTTGAAAAAAATATTAAAGAGAATTATAGGTCGAGTTCTTGGGAGAGGTGAAAAATAATTTGTGAGAGTTATCATTGTTATTATGCAAGTGTGGAAGAACATCAGAGAAAAAATGTCCCCTGAAAAGCATGGCTCTTCAAATGCCTTTATATACCAAATATGACAAGTAATAGCTTAAAAATGAGGCCCGATTTTTATGCCACATGTTTATGTAGTCCCATGTTGTTACTTTTCCAAGACTGGGTCAAATTTCTTATCATTTTGATGACTCCAGAACCCAGCAGTACACACCAATACTTATATGCTAGATGATCAACCTTTTCTGATCAATTCCACAACGTTTCTTTCATGATGCAATCCCATGACCAGAACTCAACTTTATTTTTAAGAATGATAACCTCAAAAAGAGAATGATTTTTGCTTCATGTAGGAATGCAGCAAATTCATGAAAAATGAGAAAAATTGCTTGCAGCATCTTTTCATGTCTTAAATTTTTGGGATGCATGCATGTACCCTAGAAGATATAATCAGAGGTAGCCAGGCATTGAATTCATCTGAAATATCTTGCCTTGTTCCACTACCCCAAAAATATCAAAGATGATGACAAAATACCGTAAGAATGATTTTTGCTTCAGGTGGGAATGCAGCGAATTCATGAAAATAAAGAAATTGCTTGCAGCATCTTTTCATGTCTTAATTTTTGTTTGAGATGCCTGTATTGTAGAAGAGGCTGGCAGGCATTGAATCTGTCTGAAATATCTTGCCGTGTTCCACTACCCTTAAAACATTAAGGATGCAAATACATTTTTGCAGAAGGGGGGAATGCACTGATTTCATGAAAATGTGGGAAATTGCATAAAGAAATTTGTTATGCATGTATTTGTAGAAGATATAATGCAAAGCAAGAGGGCACGGAATCTGTTCAAACCATCTTCTGGCAAGGGCGAATCTGTAGCCTAGGGTGAAAAAAGAAGCACAGGGAGAAAACATGACAATACAAATGTTTGCATATTTGCTGTAGGTGGGAATTAATGTTAATGGAAGCAGCCCTCAGGTCAATACATTCATGGAAATGTAGAAATTTGTCACCATTTTTATGTTGTCCTGTCTCAAATTTTTGAAATGTATATAAGGCAAGGAATCTACAACATGAAATGTCTGAATGCTGAACCCTCAACAAAAATTGAAAATCCCTGTTTTGCCTTTTTATTGCTTTTGCTTCTATTCATTGTATCCTTTGTACATGTATTTAGCATCATCGGAAAGCCTGCCCAGTTTTAGTTAAACTTTGCTTCATTCATGACTATAGTCATACTTTTAAAGGGAAGAACAGCACAAGTCAGTTTAAATACATCATATGTGACATAGCTATACTTGCCTACGTGAACTGTATATTAGGATGTTGATTTGAGAGATACAACTAAATGCCCTCACATTATTCACATATACATTGAGTGCAATTAGCTCTATTACTCCAGATATCATAGCTCCAACTCTGACATTTACGTTTCCGACATTAATGAAATGCAGGATCTTGAGAACCCAAAGACCCTTTCTATGCGCTCTTGGGAGACCAGCTGTCTCTTCATAAGATGACATTCAGCCGTCGTCTCATTCCATCCATCGATCTTCCTCTTAATTTGTAACCCGAGTGCAGAAATTTGATTCTAAAAACGCTGCCTGCCATGGTACTCTTGACGCGAGTGCTGTAGCCGCTTCGCTGAAATCAACATCGTGTTTAGGCCTACATGTGATTTAGAAGAGGGGCATATAATATGAGGCTTGACATTTCTAGCTCATGGAGCCACATTAGGCCTGTCTTCATCAGCTCGAGATTGCCAAATAACCCGCTATTTTAACTATCCCGATCGCAAATTATCCAGATAATTTGCGCGTTCACCAGCTCGCAGTTGCATTTAGCGGGATATTTGGTCGAGATAATCATCCCAAGATATCTTGTGCAAGTTTGCAAAATATCCTGTTATTGTCCGGGGCTTCTTCACCAGCCCGAAGACTCGCACAATGCGCAAACACTGAGCAAATTATCTCAAGCTAATTTCTCGAGCTTGAGTTTCGAGTTTCGAGGTCGAGTCTCGAGCTGATTTGTAACTTCGGCTTATTTCCGAAATCAGAAATAGCTGGCTATTTGGCAATCTCGAGCTGATGAAGACATACCTAGAGAGAAACATTCTAGCTCTATGAGCCACATTGCTCAAAATGAGACTATGGGTGATTTCAATGGGCAGGTGGTTTGCATGTAATAAATTAATTTACCCAGTATGCTGAAAATTAATCATTTTTATTAGAAGGAAGATGCAAAGAATTATAAAACATTAGTGTAGCGTTTAAATGACTTTTGCAGGTAGTTATTGCTTGTATGATATTGAATTTGAAATCATTTCTGTAATTAAATAAGAGTATTTCTTGGCAACAGCAGTGCACCAATAAAAGAGGACAATTCTTAGTAGGGAATTATACTGCACTACATTGATATGCTATGTTTAGGTAAATTTTTTGTCTATATCTCCAGTACGCATATACATGTATAGCTATTGCAATGCAGTTATTTGTATTCCCCCTCCTCAGTATCTCCATGACCTTTGACCCTCCTGTGTCCACCATTATGACACACAATAGTCTATACAGCTTTTTGACTTTGATGATATAAATTAAATCACACGCAAACTCAGTGCATGTACATATACAGCGAGAATAAGGTATTTTTTTATCTTTATTAGATAATATAATTGTGAATTTTGATCTAGAATATCATTCGTTTGGGGCTGCAAGGGTGTTGGCTCTCTGTTAAAGCATTAATGCCCTAATGGTTCCTAATAGACGATGTGTACCCTCATAGCTACGATGTATATTCTACTTGAGAATATGCTTGTGCCTTATGGTATGACTGCATGCTAAGGCGTTCACATGCTAAGGCGTTCACATCTTCCCTTCGAAATATGGATGAATCAGAACTGTGCAATTACGTTGCTCTGACTAACTTTATGACATGGTCGTTTGAGAGGATGGTTGCTTTATTTATTTATTTATTCAAAGCTCTTGATCTTATTAGCTTTATGCAAGGCAATAACCCCTTATCCCTAGCTCAGAAAAGACGAAATAGGAAATGGGTTCTTCAGCTAAACGATACGTCGCTATCTTCGTAAGATGAAATGACAATGCAGGTGGCATACTCTAAGTAGTTTGGGTGAATGACAATATCTCTATCAAAATACTCATCATGAAGGCGAATACTAAACTCAAAACTCACTGATTTTGTGTAGGCGATTATTGCCTTGAACCTAAATCAGTACTATGCAATTAGTTTGCTCTGACAACATTTATGACATGGTCGTTTGAGAGGATGGTTGCTTTATTTTTTATTTTAAAATTTGTTAGTTTTTGATCTCATTGCTTAATGCAAGGCAATTATTCCTTATCCCTTGCTAAGAAAAGAAGAAATACTAAATCGGTTCTTCAGCTAAAGAAATACATCGCTATCTTCATAAGACATAAATGTAGGTGGCATACTTTTAGGCAGTTTGGGTAGGTTAAAATATCTTCAACAAAATACTCATAATGAAGGTGAATACTAAACTAAAAGCTCAATAATTTGTGTAAGCAGTCATAGCCATAAACTCAACATTCAGAATGTTAGTTACTGTCTTCATGAGATAGCGATGTCATATTAAAGATGCATGCAGTATTGCTCTAATACTAATCCGACCCCACTCCGACCCCTGACACAGACTTGCTTGATCTCCAAGCGACACATGTGACCCACCACCTCCCAAAACTCATATCACCTGATCAGAATACCTCTTCTAAACAATGGCTCCAAATTTTACTTGCATACAAATCAAGTTTAGCTGTCTTCATAAGATATTGATGTCATGAGCTGGCCTTTCGTATTGATTTTTTCCTTTCCCTTCCCATTTTGTTTTGCTAGTAGGAATTTTTGATGTAGGAGCTAGAGGCATGATTCAATTCAATTATTTCAGTTTTAAGATTAGCACTATAGAAGTCTCAACTTGACCATCCCTGATCGACCCATTCCCACTCCACCTAGCATTTATTGCCTCTGGATAGTGGAACGATCAACCTCCAACAATTCCTTGACCATTTCCCCCATCTCTCCCCTATACACACACACCCACACACCCACACACATGCACATTCATGCTTACAGACACACATTCTCACCAGACATGATTACAGAACCATCTGCAACTACATGTATCTCATCCAATTATAATAACAGTCACATATTCCAAGATCATAGTTTGACCATTCCTTGACCGCCCTTTGACTGTTCCTAACCCCATCCCCTACCCCCACACACACAAACAAGCCCATCAGCACCTGATAACAAAACCACCTCTTACAATCCCAACCAAATTAAAATTGCATACAATTCACATATTCCAAGGTTAACGCTTGCCTTCATTCCATCCCATTTCCTACTTCCACACCAGAAGATCAACGGCTGCGTCCCAGCACGACATCGGGTCCGGCTGATCTTCATGCAAATCGTCGTCAAACCGAGTTACCTTGATGTTGTTTGTGCAGAAATTTAATTACACCTTGTCGGCGTGGACGACAAATTAGGCTCCTTACTTCATTGGGAATCGCACAGATGAGTCACGGGAGGGAACATGTCGTTTATTGGATATTTGATTCCTAGAATTGAGCGCATAGTGTCAATTATCTGAACTTGCCAGACCTTGCTCTCTGCTGCATTGATCTAGTTACAATGGATTCTTTTTTACCTTCATTTGTGTAACATCAACTTAATAAATGTCTGGAACAGTGTCCACATAAAAATTAGTAGCCTCGCAGTGGAATATTTCCTTTGAAAGAGAAATGTGTAGATGATGGCACCATGATGTCTTGCTTTATAAATGTAAATTTTATTGAAAAATAAATGAAAGTAAAACTGAAAGAACACTAAATTTCTTTAAACATGAGTTCTTTTTTATCTTTTCTCTTTTAGAATAGAATATTTGCTTGATTTCCTTATGTTCACATGATATAAAATATTATCTTTTGTGGGTGTTATAAAGGCATATGGATATAACTTACATCAATACAGCTTAAAATACTGATTGTGTAGATATACTTTTTGAAAATATTTGCCTGTGAAGCAGTGATGCCATGTAAAGGAAAAAATAGGAATTAAATTCAGTTGGGTGGTAAAGGAAAAGGCCACCTTAATAACAAGTTACCTTAGGTAAATCAGAATACCGGGATAAATAGGAAAAAACTAATAAAATTCTGCTTTTGGAAATACGTAAAATTAGGGATTTTGGCAAAGTGGTTGTCAAATACAAAATGAGAATTATCGAAAAGTCTAGAAATATGATTGTTATCTGGAGTTGCACTAGCAGGTTGATATGACATACTGTATACTGTGAAAAGATATCTTGTCTGGAAGAGACTTGAGTCAGAGGTGAGAGAAAGGGATACAAATCCGCAAATTTAAAATACACATGTGCTTGAAGCGTCATCAATTTATGAAGACATTTGTCAAGGAGCTATTTCCCACAGAATCATATTCCAAATTGGCTTTCTTGTTATCGTGTAATATGATGACATCATAATGCTCCCATGACTCAAAGATGTGTAAGCGTAGAGGATGATGGAGGCAGGAGTGAGGACTCAACTCATTCTTTTTACAGAGCTTTAAAATCAGCAGCGAAACACGAGCGGGTTGTACGTAAAGCACAAAGTCTGATGGTTATGACAGGCTCATGCGATTTTCCGATCATTAATTTTAAGCAGGGAAATCTGTCAGTGTTGATTCTCATCATCGGGCTGCAGAAAGACGCCATTCTTTGTGTGTGTCTGCCGGCGCATCTGATGTAGACACCCTTAATTGTATGTGTGTAGCTTGGCGGATGGTGGGAGTAGTCTGCTATTACAGACTCTAATTTGATGCTTTAAACACAATTCCATAAAAGTCTTAAATCCACACTGCACTACTTTATAGCTAATTGCTCCCTCTATATAACAAACAACGCATAGTCGGTGACCATTGGTCCCCCATGATCCTCTTTTTCTTATGTTAATTGAGAGCTGATTCGATGAGATAACCACCTGTCCAGTGACTTTGCAGGGTAGTCTAATCCCTCCTGTTCACTAGTATTGATGGGCTTTAAGCTGAGCTGAACTTTGTCCGTCTCCTTGTCAGAGGCACCCACAGCACAGGGCTTATGGGACTGCGGTCTCCTAGCCCAAAGACCCTATGTTATGCATTACGAATCACAAGGGTTTGTGCATGCAACCCGGCTTATAAGCCTATCTACATAGTTTGGCCAGGAGGGATTAGACCTCCCTGCATGGTCACTGACAAGTGGTTATCTCATCAAATAAGCTCTCAATTTTTTTTTTTAAGGGAACCATGCATGGGGGACCAATGGTCACCAATTAGGCATTGTGTGACATATAGAGGGCGCAAGTAGCTATAAGTAGTGCAGTGGGGCATTAAAGGGGCAATTTTGAGAGCATCCTCAGGGAAATCATTCACTGACCTGAATGAAATAGAGGATGCTGGGAGAGTTCATGGTCCTATGGTTACGCTGATGGGAGAGTGGAAGCGCTCGTGATCAACGATAGTGGGTGCTAAAATTAGTCAATGATTGACAAGTGCAATATGGTGAGAAGAAAACATATGGGGAATGTACAGTGTACAGTATCACAGGCAGAAACGGCAAGTTTTGCTATGGTAACATGCTTTTTAAAATCCAACGTAATGTTTGATGTTTCTAGCTAGGACTGTTTGTCTCTGTCTTTTATGTTACTTGTTAGTAGTCTCTGTGATGAGCGTTGTGGGTTATTGTTTCCATTATGACTTTGGCAAGAACAGTTTTATGTAAATCCTCTGCCCCTCCTCCTCACCCTAAAAACGAACAATATGTAATTAAAATCTCTTGGAAAAGTTTATTTGTATATGCTATGACACAGTTTTCTTTTATAATGGGGAGGGGGGTTAACTAGCAAAATGGTTCCACATCTTAAAAGTGCTTTAACAAAACCCTTCTCTTTCAATCATATCTGTAAGCTGTTATTATGTGGCTGCAGGAACTAAAATAACTTTCAAAATAGATATATGTTGTAGATATTCAAACACATTTCTAAACCCAAGAACTGGTAAATATACACACAAAAGGGGGGGTTAACTAGCAAATGGTTCCACATCTTAAAAGTGCTTTAAGAAAACCCTTCTCTTTCAATCATATCTGTAAGTTGTTATTATGTGGCTGCTGGAACTAAAATAGCATTCAAAATAGATATATGTTGTAGATATTCAAACACATTTCTAAACCCAAGAACTGGTAAATATACACACAAAAAGGATGATGGCACCCCCCCCCCCCCCCTGCGGCTCCCGTTGACTCTATGCTAATGCCACTTACCACTACACTTTATAGGTCACATACTGAGATCTGATGAATATTTCATGACAAAGAGCATGAAAAGCCGCCACAATGCCCGAACTCAATGCCTGCGTCTAACATGCATGTTGTGGTTTTATTCAACAAGGCTGGCTTGATGACACACAATGTAGCTGATCGATCAGGCTTTAATTCAACTCCGCCGTTTAATCTAACGTGGGATTTGGATGAAACTGAAATAGAGGCAAATGAGTTGCATAAAAAGCAACATTTGTTGTAGAATATGATTGATTTGTGTTTGCTGTCGTAACCTTACCATTCAGGATAATACTCTGAGATATTGCACTATTCAGATGAAGAAGAAAAAACAGCATTTATTGCAATATGATGACTCTGATAATACAAAACGGTACAGTTGATATTCTTATGATTTTAAGCTATAATGCTTTTTTTGAAATTGGCAAAGGAAACATGTCTATAAATGTGATAAATTGTAGTACTCTTGTGGTTATTTAACCATATATGATTATTCACTGTTGCAGTTTTATGCAGATGAAATCTGTTTGAAAGCGGACATGAAAAGTTATGATAAATTTGAGTAGGCATTGTGGTCAATCTGGTCATATACTTTTGAAATATAAGCAACTGAATGTATATTAAAAAATTCTGCAATGTAATTAATTTGAGTATTCTAGTGGTGACATCATTTAGCAATTCATGATCGTACGTCATTGCATTATATGCAGCTGAAATATATATTAAAAAACAATAATTGGCAACATGGTGATTTGAGTATAGTGGTTTTAGCCATTCATGGTTACCGGATATGCATGTACACCACTGTCTGTGGCAATATATGCAGATTACAGGTATGTTGAAAAACAACATTCACTGCAAATTTCTGAAGTTGATTATTCTTGTGTTTTCTTGTCTGCAGTTTGGGGGATTATTCACTGTTGCAATGGTAAACTTTAGTATTCTTGTGTTTTCTCACAGGGAGTTTTCTTTTCATATCCCATTTATAGATTATAAAAGCAATAACAAATACATGGATTTGCAGATGATCTTGTCTTTGTATTCTGTTGTTTTTTTCTCTATACAAGAACGGTTAATTATTATTATTATTATGCTAATCAACAAACATGTTTTTGAGTGAAGCTACATTTTCAGCCAATTCCAAGATATCTGCATGACAGCATATCTAGCTACCACAATATAAGCAAAAACAAAAACTGAAAATAGACTGTAATATATTTAATGCATGCTTGTGAAAAAGAATGGTTTGTGTGATCATTAGTATTCATGGGAGGAGGTTTTTTCATACCGGTAGCTTATTTGTAAATTATACAAGCAATAACAAATACATGGATTTGCAGATGATAATGCTAATCCACAAACATGTTTGAGCCCATTTCAGCCAATTCCAAATTATATTTCTGCATATCTGTATGACAATATAGCTACCACAATATAAGCAAAACGCAAACTAAAAATAGAGTGTGCAATATGCAATGCAAAGATTGGTTCAAGAATTGAAACTGAAACCGATAGTTCAAAGAAACTCCATTGTGGTGATTAATTTGAATTTTGCCACTAGCAGTTTGCTTTTATGTCCATTAATGGGGTACTCATAAAAATGCAAAGGGTAATAAGTGGTGGTAGGGAGATATATATATATATACATACAGAAAGATGGAGACAGAGAGAGAGGGATAGAAAGTTATTTAGAAAGCTTGGTGTATGAAGTAACAGGGACATTGAAATAGGAAAAAAGAAAATGAGAAAAGAGAAGAAAAGTAGAGAGAGAGAGAGGGAGACAGAAAGACAGCTTTCCTCAAAACATGGTTGTGGAAGATATTTAGAAAACTAGGAATATGAAGTATAAGATACATTGAAATATAAAGAGAAAGAAAGAGAGAGAAATAGGCAGAAGACAGAAAGATGGGACATTAAAAGGCTTATATACACCAACAAAAAAATCCACATATTGTGTGGCAATTAGTAGCAGTGCGGTACCAGTAAGTGATTCAGTGGAGAGTAGTGTTTTAGTAAAGAGAGGGAGAGAGGGGGAAGACAGAAAAGGGGGGGAATAGGGGAAGAGACTCAGGCAATGAAGAGGAGAGAAGTAAAGGAGAGTCAGGAGGGGGAGGGGGGGGGGGTAAACGGGCGACACATTGCTCTTCATCATTCACAATTTATTTGATACTGTACAAAGTTGGAACGAACCTTAATAAGTAGGTTTATGATTTGGTATTAAGGAAGATCATGATGAAACATAAGTGACGCTCCTCCAACACGTACAGGCGAAATAAATGAGTCACCATGTTTCTAGTCTCCCTTGTTGCCCTAGGATGATTTTAATCATAAATCCATCATTCTTGACAGTAGATGGTCATGCAGTAAACTATGAACTTTATTAACGATGATGGATCACATTATTACTCACAGTTTTCTTGGGCATGTTTATTAAGAAATGTTGTTGTTTCATTATCTCATAGACTCTCTCTCTCTGTTTCTCTCTGTATCCCTTTTTCTGTCTCTTCCTCTGACTTTGGAAGTAAGTTAAATTTTAACTTTCATGGGTCGACCCACCAAAGTATATGTTTTCTCTCCCCCTCCCCCACTCTTTCTCTCTCTCTCTTTCTCTCTCTTTTTCTTGTGTATATTTCATGATGTAAATGTACATATACTTGACAACCAATTGATAGAAACACTTTTTGTTTCTCTGTCTCTCTGCTTCCCTTTTTGTCTCTCTTTTGTCTCTTCTACCTCTCTCTGCCACTCTGTATTACAATTAAATGAAGCATGTATTTGTATGAAAACTGAATGGAAACTCTTAAAAGGGAAGTACATGCTGATATTAAGTTGCTTTTAATGAAAGCAGAAGGGCAAATGAGAGGGGACCTCGCAAGATATATCACAGTTACCCATTTGTGTTTGATTGATTGCACCTTCAAAATTCATAACTTTTTAAAAATCTTTAATCGGTTTTGCTCAAACATTTCACTGATTCGTTTCTCTCATTTTTCTGCTTCTATTAAAACCAACTTAATATCAGGGTGGAATTTCCCTTTAAGAAATTAAAGAATGAAAGAATGTAAGGTGTTAAGGAGATGGAGGATATATAGAAATACACTGAAATACATTCACTGCAATGTATCAATATTTAAAATCATTGCGGCAGTAATGGTTCATAACAAAATATGATTCAATGTTTCTTGTGCTTTTTCCATAACAGACTTAAAGAACGTAACTCCCTATCGCAAAGTGGTGCGCAAGGATCGTGCTATGCTGAAGAGCCCATCTCTACAACGCAAGCTCTACTCTCTGCCTAAGACTGTGCCAGGTAAGAGGTTCCTCTCGTTTCCATTCAATGTCGATCTTGACGTGTGGAAACCTGATCATGAACATGTTCACTTTGCTAGGCCATTCTGTGAACCTGTTCATACTTAAAGATAAGCTTGAGTTCTGGCAGTGATAGAAAATAAAAATCGTAACCTGATCATGAACATTTATAAGGCCATTCTGTGAGCCTGTTCAGACTTAAAGATAAGCTTGAGTTCTGGCAGTGATAGAAAATGAAAATCGTAACCTGATCATGAACATGTCCACTTTAACAGGCCAGTCTGTGAGCCTGTTCAGACTTAAAGATAAGCTTGAGTTTCGGGAATGATAGAAAATAAATACTCACAGAATCCAACGAAACGTACACTGAATGTTCAAGATTACAAATACGGTAGATAACATGTGCCAAACGATTAAGGTAGAAAATGTATAGGGGCTGTTCTGAGTAATGAGCATAGAAAGATAAGGAAATCAAGGTAGGTTAGGCCCAACACCATGCATGTGCTAGCACAGGTCACTATGTGCAACTGAGAGTTGTGGTTTTTATCGAAGATGATTTGCTTGTGAGGCTGTTTTTATTTAACTGGTTCAAACAATCAATCTTTTGCAGGATAAACAATCCAGAATGAATTATAGCCATGTGTTCTCTCGACATACGATGCCCATACCATAGCTCAAGATTAGCTTAAAGAAATCTATGTGAGAATCGTATAAAGGAACATACTTGTACAGTTACCAACTAAATTATTCATACCCTTACCAAGTTTTGTAATTTATTTAAGTATGTGAACAATTTATTTGTCCCGAAGTATGTTTCTTGAGAATGTGGCAATTTTCTCCTGGCAAATGTACATTTTAAATGTCTTAACAAAGAACATTTAAAAAACCTTTGAAAATTAAATCTGTTGTTTCTCTGTGAGCAGATCACCCATCACCGGTACCTTTTAATAATTTCATTTTTTTTCAGTGAATGGTTCCCCCACGGCCACCCCACGGTCCCCATTAGCGAACCCACCGTCCCCCGCCCAACCGAGAAGGGGGTCTATCAAGACTCTCGCTGAACAACGCAAAAACTCTGCAGGGTCGGTCAGGTCAAAGGTAGGTCAAGGGTCGCATAGAATCCTGAACTTCAGGAAACTCCCTTTGTAGAAATTCTCTTGAAAATGAAGATTGAAGTTAGAAATTTGATTTCATTGTGTCATATACTTATCTCATCATGGACAAAATTAGGAACTTTAGGAAACTCCCTTTGTAGAAATTCTCTTAAAAATAAAGATTCATGATAGATATGTTTTCATCATGTCATACATGTTTGTCATCATGATCAATTTAGGAACTGTTAGAAACCCCTTTCGTAGAAATTCTCTTATAAATAAAAGATTTATGTTAGAAATTTGATTTCATCATGTCATACATTTGTAATGATCGATTTTAATGTTTGAGAAAATTAAGGTTTTAAATCAATCAGAGAAACATATGAATCACACAGTCATTCGCATGACAAATATGTTATATACCGTAAGTGTAAAAATGGTGCAGTTTAAACCACATTCTCTTCTGAACATTTCAATAAAATGATGAACGAATGTATTGAATTTTGATAGCAGGTAATTTTTTCAGCAATTTACTTCCTCTATGGTTAAATTCATCTTACAGAATTATTTTGTAATTGTTCCTTTTGTACCTGTCCTATTTTCAGAGTAAGGAATTGATTCGCACAAATTCTGGCAAGCTCAAGAATGGATCAGGTGAGCAAAGTTATTTTGATATCTGAGATATTCCAAGGAGAAATGTTTGCCCCTGGATTGACTGAAAATGCCCATGCAAAATTGCCCCCCCCCCCCTCCCCATGGTGCCTTGGGGTTGCAAAACTACCATTAGAATATGTAAAGAATGTATTATTGCTCATATGCAGCTCACATTTCTTAACATACAGATACATTTCATGTGAGTACACTTGGGGCCACTGATTGTAGTATGAGCTGATGCTTTTTCTCACCCCCAAGAACCATACATTTCCCAGCAAACACAGAACGTTTTCAGAACGTTTTCAAAACGTTTTTTTTAGGTCCTGTACGTCTTCGTCCTAAATGAACGTTTTAAAAACGTTTATATAACGTTAAAGTTTGGACTTCTCATTTACGTCAAAGTTTAGGTTTTTTAGAACGTTTAAAAAACGTTTTTTGGACGTTACAAAATTAAACGTTTGGTATAGGACGTTTACAGAACGTTTGATATAGGACGTTTACAGAACGTTTGATATAGGACGTTTACAAAACGTTTGTGGACGTTACAAAATTAAACGTTTGGTATAGGACGTTTACAGAACGTTTGATATAGGACGTTTACAGAACGTTTGATATAGGACGTTTACAGAACGTTTGATATAGGACGTTTACAAAACGTTTGTGGACGTTACAAAATAAACGTTTTGTCTTCGTCCATATTAAACGTTTAAAAAACGTGTATATAACGTCTAAGTTGGGACCTTACATTCGCTGCGGAGCTAGGTCTTTTGAAGACATTCAGAAAACGTTTTTTGGACGTTACAAATTAAACGTTCTTGGATAGGTCCTGTAAAACGTTTACAGAACGTTTTATTCAGACGTATTTTGTTGAATTTTTTTTTTATGTCCAAATAAATATTTCTTAAAAAATACCAGCTGGCGAAATAAGGCCACATGCATACGCATGGGGGGGGGTCGAGGTATGTCAAACTGATGCACTCCTGTGGCGTAGCGATGGAGGGAGGCACGTGCCCCCAATAATTTTGAGGAAAAAATAGAAAACATAAGGTGACATTATTTGAAGAAAAAAGAAATACATAAGGAGTGACCCCTCCCCCTCACATAATGTTTGTGCCCCTTCCCCCCCCCCCCCCCTCCCCCAGCCCAATTAGTCCGACCGCGCTACGTCATTTATATGCTCCATTCAACCACGTGTATACAAAGTGCGTACGCACCGTATATAATCGTACCACTGTATAGTATCGTATCCGGCGCGGCCGGTGCGGCGCGCTCGCTCCAGAGCTTGCCGCGTGTTTTAAACTGACTGACGAGTTGACTGCTTGATGACGTGACTTCGAGATTTCAAATAATCTGTTAGACTGCGACACCGAGGTAAGCGTTATTTTAACATTCTGATATCTGTAAGGAATTTAAGCTTTGTTTGATTGATTTTGAAGCATGTAAAATGAAATAAAATATTGATTATTTGCATTAAAACTAAAAGTACGGCAGACTCTATGTCGCATGTGCAGGCCGTTGAAATTTTCATTGCATTGACTGGTAACAGTGGTATGGTAATTGGGTAGGCTAGGGTATGTGCACACATAACACCAGGAAGCTCCGATGCCGAACGGCGTCGGAGCTCATGGAGTTAGTGCATACATAGCTGCATTACTATCCTGGCTGTGTGTATTAAAAGCTGTGCTATTGATACTTAACATTTCAAACACCACTGTACAAAACTCTTTCACTAAAAATCTGTACTTTAGTGACAATTGATGACACCTAAATAGCAGTAATAAAATACAATTTGTTCAACTTACCGATGTTATTTTGTTAGAAAGAACAATTAAGAAATTCAAATTGTTTGTCTACTGTCAAAATTTGCTTACAGCCGCATCGGCATGATAAGTGCATAATTTTGTGTATTATGTGTGTATTGACTATTCCTTTTGAGCAAATGCTGCCTATTAACACGTAGTGCAGTGCTAGAGGTCAATACGCATAATAGCATGGACTCTTTGCTGGAGTGGGTATGTGCGCATGGCTCGTTACATTACATGGTAATCGGATGATTAAAACAGTTGAGTTGTTAACTTTGCTGTCTGGAAAAATCATGGAAAGTTCCCATCGGGATTTAAAATGCTATTTCGTGAAGAAAATAAGTCCTTCGACTACCACAGCTCATTTCTTGACTTATTTACTCTTCCCTCAATAGCATTTAAAATCCCACGGGAGTGGAACATTCCATGCTTTTCCCTCCACCACCATTTAGCAACTTTATATTATCCCACCCCCTATTACAACAGGTTTGTTTTTTAGGCAATTGAAATAGCTCCCAAACCACCTTTTTTGTATAAATATTGTTTTTTTAGAAATATCGAGACCTAGATCTATATCTTGTTCTCAATTTCGTCTCTTTAAAAAAAATCTGTTTAGTTCAGATGACACATTATTTAAAGAAATTGATTTCCAATAACGTAGATTAACTTAAGGATTGATTTGTTTTATTTTTACATACAGGCAACTATGTGAAAGCGCAAAAACATCGCCAGGAAGGCAGAGGACACGTCAAACCTGGTATCGGAAGATGATGCCGTGTAGAAGCGAAAGTTAGTAGTGCTTGGCTCGGCCAGAGACGTATAATTTACATCTTATTTCTTGTTTTCTTCAAAATCCAACAGATGATGAAAACCTAAGATAATTTATTTGGGATAGCTTAAGCTAGACATGCTTTGTGTCCTAGCCATGCAAAATGATGATTAATAGATGTGGCACCATTCCGGCAAAACTGGAAATTAATTTGTAATCTAGGCATAAATTTCGGACAAGAAGTTTACATTACCCAAAAGTTTGTTCAGTTTATGAGAATTCTTGTCATGTCTTGATATCCCTTTTAACATCTGCAATGTGTCTCTGTTTTTCAGATCTTGAATCAAGAAAACAACATGTACGCGGAGGAACGACTAGGCTGTGGCAGCAGAGATACCAATGCCGAAACTGAATGTGAAGTCCAAGTCCACATCGCATTTTTCAGTTCCAACCCACAACTCCAGCAAGGGCTCGGGCTTCGGAAAGTAAGTTTTTTTCAGATAGCATTTCACAAACGAAAGTTTCTGAGGTTTTTTTTATCATCAGAACATATACTATAGAGCGTATTAACTAACAAAACAACATTTGCCATTTGTACTAAGTTGCTACACTAAAATACTGTTGGATTGGATACGAGAGGCAGATTATCTCGGCGTACATGTAATTTATTTCATCAACAAGGCATGGGTATAGTTTTCTTACAGAAGAGTCGCTTTTAAATCCTTACAGTATGTATACTTTGTTGGAAGCGCTGCAAAGGTGTCGTCTTTGAAGCTGGGTGATATATTCCTGAAGTGACTAAATTGGACAGCTATCAAACATATCTCGCCAAAATATCCTATTAATTTGCTGTCAAACTTTTTAATGACTTGAACTGTTATTATAATGTATTTTATGTGTCTGTTTTTTTCTTCTCAGGCAATTTTCAAGTGCAGGTACTGTGTAGTGTGTACGCTGCAGAGGCTGGAGGAAGGGCAGCAGCAGCTGACGCAGTTGGTACAAAAACTGCTTTTGTCCAAATCGGGAGCGGCCGTTGATGTGGAAGACCTGAGGGAGCCGTTTACCGAACCAGTGAACACCACATTTTCATTCAAGGTAGATTAAGATACCTTCATTCAGGGGCAATGCAAAAAATCCTAAAACTCATACTTAAACCAAATTTTGACCATTTCAGCTAATAATGGAGAAACTTTATCAGCGACATAACAGTTTTGTTGGTGTATCTTTTTGGATTGAATTGCCAACATCTTGTTGAGAATGCAAGACAAAGTTGTATAGGTCTGTAAATGTACACCTTTTTGTAAGGATGCTGAAACCAATGTGTGTGCCGCCAAACTCTCTTATAACCTTGTCTTCTATATTCATAGACCCTTAAATTTGAGTATTCATATTTGCCTGTTAATAATTCATATCAACTCATTTCTATCAGTTTATTGCAAATAGCTTTTGTAGATTGTTCATGTGTTTTGTGTTGATTTTATATTTGAAGTAAGATGCAAGGCTTCTGGGAAATCTTGACCTGCCCTCTAAATCTTTGGTCGATCAAAAGGACAATTTTTTACTCGGATTTAAAGGGGAAATCTACCCTAGAAATTTCACTGCTTCAATCAAAGGAGACAAATTTGAACAAAGTTAAAAATAAGAAATGGGCAAACTCGGTAAGGAAAACAAAGTAAGGAAACTACTCTTTTTTTACATTTTCTAGTAAATTACTCTCGGATATTCAAATTGACAATGCTGATGACATCTTGAGTAGCTCTAAATTCACTTTGTATACAAAATTTTACATTTTCTAACCCCCATAGTCAAAGCATGTTGTGTAGAAAGCTATTCGTCATTAGTAATCTGAACATACTCTGATTAAAAGCTGTGGAAATGTGTAACTTTAAGGAAAATTTAGAAAATATGAAATTTTGAGTACAAAGTTGATGGATAGCTACTCACAGTTGGTGTCATCAGTGTTGCCAATTTGTAGAGCTGAAACGAGTGTAGTTTCCTTGTTTTGTTTGGACGTACTTTCACTTGAAATGTGACTTCTTAAAATAGTCACATTTTTATCACTTGTAGAAGTTGATGAGAAAGTAAATACATGTACTCTTTTGAATAGTTATATTTTGCACCGGATGATGAAGCTAATCCTGGGTGGAGGCACATAGCTAAATCGGTTATTCACATGTATTTAATGATAATTTGTGACATTTTGTTAAAAGGTTCTGGTGAATTTATTCACATTGAATTTGATATAGTACACAACAAATTTACAGTAATCCACTATTTGGTTTTACCAAAGATCAAGACTTATTATAGAAAGATTTCTTAATCATTTGCTGGGGCATCTTTTTGGCATGAATTGCCAGGTTCTGTAAATAACTCAAATTGCTTTTATAAAGTGTGTTACCAAAGTTGCTATCTATTGTGTGCTGCAAAATTATTGACACTACTCATTTTATCTTTGCCTTGTATATTCATAGAGACATAGACCCGTGAATTATATGAGTATTCATATTTGCCAGTTAATGAGGCATATCTTCAACTCATCTATCATTTTCTTATGTTTTATTTGTAGATTGTTCATGTGTTATGTATCTATAGTTTTAAAGGGATAGTTTAGTATTGGTCAAACTTAACTTTAAAACCAAAACCTGCACCATCACGGTGCAAAGTAATAATTACAAACGGCCAAGTAAAGCCCCTGTTAGTATTCAAAATGACCCGTTAATTTTAGTTTCTGCATTTAATGTTTGTTAAAATAATAATTAAATATCTATATCAATTGCTTTTTAAAGAACTATTCAGATTTGTTTTCTTCAAAGTAGTCTTCAAGCATTTTTAATATTTTGAATAAAAATATATTTATGGATATTTCAGCCGTTTGTGAACCGATATTGATCAAATAACAATTTATTCTGAATATTAGAATTGTATGTTCTTTCGGGGGCACTTCGGGAAATACCAATACTCTTTTTCAAATATACATGATGTACTGTATTGCCAAGCCTTTGTACATATTTTGTAAATATGTTTGATAATAAATTCATAAAATCAATCAAATACATGTGTGACCTAGCGTTTATTAAAAATTCACTGTATATTGGACGTTCTTAAAAGGTTTTCTGAACGTTCCTAAAACGTTTCCAGGACGTTCTAGACGTTCTTAAAAGGCTTACTGAACGTTGTAAAAACGTTTCCAGGACGTTCTAGACGTTCTTAAAAGGTTTTCTGAACGTTCTCAAAACGTTTCCAGGACGTTCTGGACGTTCTTAAAAGGTTTTCTAAACGTTTTCAAAACGTTTCCAGTACATTTGGACGTTTAGAAAACGTTTTATAAACGTTCCAGACGTGTTTTAAAAGGTTTTCTAGACGTTCTTAAAACGTTTGTAGTGCATTTTAACGTTTTAAAAACGTTTTAAGAACATTCCAAACGTTTTTTAAAGGTTTTCTGCACGTTCTAACAACGTCCACAATATATTTAGAACGTTTTCAAAAGGTTTTTGGACTTTTCGAATGTCTGAAAGGTTTTTAAAGGTTTTTTTTTTGTTCTTTTAACGTTTAAAAAACGTTTTTAAAACGTCCAATAAAACGTTTTAAATACGTCGAAAACCTACCACATTTTGACGTCCAAAAAACGTTTTCACAAAACGTCCAAAAAACCAACTTGGAACGTTTTTAGAACGTTCAGAAAACGTCCAATTGTTAGTTGGGTTACACATAAAATTGCTTCTTTAAAAAAAAGATTGCTGTGGCGGTTTGCCATATCATGTGCAAATGATCGTTATCATTGAAAGCATATGGAGTGTCGGTGTGGAATAATTATCACCGGCTTTGAAGTACATATAGCCAAAATATTCAAGATATTCTTACTCTAGCTCATTTGAAATGCATAGCTGCATTAAAAACCAATCCCCAGAATGTGTTGAGGTACATAATTATGAAAGGGTCTTCAGATGAAAGTGAGCATGCGAGAGAGAAAAAAATGGATTGGCACATACATTAGATAGTCTGTTTGGTACATACATGATACTGTTTGGGGCCAGAAGGGAAGTTATTCATATGCTCTAACACAGAGGTAACGTCCTTCTGGCTCTGAAGGGATGGTATGTGCTAACACTCCAAGCCAAACACGAGATGCTGTGTTCTTGCTGTGAAACCTCATCTAAGAACAAACATGGCACAAAGCTCGGATGTTGAGATGTCGCGATAATGTCAATCTAGGGGTCGTGCTTCGTCCTTGTGCGGGTGTGAGAAAGTGCAGATGAGAACCCATTCCCATTATTGTGATCAAGACTGAGTTTAAAGGGACACCAGGACCCCGCCTTTTAAAGAGTTGCGATTGATCCAAATCCATCGCAAGTCCTCTAATCAATCGCAAGTTTGTAGTCCCCTACCTCTAATGTTTATAGTAGCGATTATTCACATTTTAAAATTAAAATGGGGCCATGCACCTGTCACCAAATTATATACTTTATGAATTATACATTATCTAGAATTGTGCATAGGAAAATGAGAAAAAATAATCTCATATGAATTTGATAAATAATTTTACAGATAATATTTCTGTCAAAAGTGATTTTGATCAGAATATGTCATGAGCATGGCAAAACACTTTTGTTGCTTTATATTGTTTAAGATAAGGTATAAAAGATCACAGTTTTTGTTCTATCAATCCTATATTATGACTCATCTAATTTTAAAGAGCATATCTGTTACAAAATCTGTACATTCTTGTTCAATGATATGAATCTGATACACCCAGCTTCAAAAACACAAATGTGAACTCATCCAATAGTCTTTAATCTAGAAAGAGAAGGGTCTTCAGAGACGATGTACTTGTATCATTTTTGCCACTGATAATTTGTTGACTAACATTTTACACATTTTACATAAATTCTAGATGTCTCTTTCCCGTAGTTTGAATTGATAATGAAATGAATTTCTTCAATTTTGCTTTTGTATGTATCATCAATATTTATATATCTTTTCCCGTGCAGTTTCAATGGATATTGAGTATGGAGAGCCTAATGGGGGTTCCCCTGTCCCGACTCCTAGGAGCAACATACCGGTAGCCCTGGAGGAGAAATACGTGATCGGACGCATCATCGGCGATGGAAACTTTGCTGTGGTCAAAGAATGCAAAAACAGGTGTGATTTGAAGGTCTATTTCAAGGTCATACAAATCTTCCTCCACCCAAACTAACGCTGTGAAAAGGATGAAAGTGTATCAGCAGTTTAGACAATGTCTAACATTAATGACATTATCAATGTTGCTGTTACATTTGTTTAAACCAAGACTGTAGAGATAAGTATTGTAAGAGAAAAGAGAAGAAAAAAATTACCATAAATCCATGTTTACAACACAAAAGATTTGTTTGCCAGCCCTGTATAACTGCAACTTTTTTGTGGAAATTACTGATGATAATGATGATGATGATTAGGATTACGATGATGATGATAATGAGGATGATGAAGATGATGAAGGTGATGATAATGATGGTGATAATGATGGTGATAATGATGGTGTTAGCTTCTCGTCGCCCCCTGTTGGGCATTCAAAGTACTTGGTCCTAAATGTCTCTTGGTCAGTATTTCAATAAATATATATATAAATTTATCAGTTGAGCCAGCCAGTGTAACTTTCATAGCGAACCAAAACATATTGATAAACTTGCAAAGCTCTGCATCATATGATAACTATATTCTGTCTTGATATCATCATCTTATAGTCTTGTTTGTTTTTTCTTCCCTATTATGTCCAGATCAACCGATGAGAAGTTTGCACTCAAGATCATTAGCAAGAGGAGGTGTAAAGGAAAGGTAAAACTTAGATTTCTATATATACCAACCACTTCTGCAGTAATAATATGTTTTCTTATTTAATAAATCAAGGTTGATTTGTTGAAAAATAATTTGTGAGGCTTTAAGACAAACCTTATTGTTGAAAAGAAAAGATGACATTTTGCTTTTTTGTTTTTCTAAGGCATTAACACATGGTCAAATTATATACTTTACATTAAGTTTTCATTTATTAAAATATTGCTTAAAGTTTTGTGTTATTAAAAAAAAAATTGTTGTTGTTATTGTGAACAGAGATCATAGTCAATTTGACTTATGCCACATTTCATTGTATTGTTTCCATGACAACAGGAAAAGATGATAGAGAACGAGGTTAGCATCCTACGTCAGATGAAACATCCCAACATTATCCTCCTGGTAGAAGACTTTGACTGCCCCACCCACCTCTACCTGGTCATGGAACTTGTCAAGGTAAGGGGTCATTTTAGGGTCAAGGAAGGGTCAATTTAAGGTCGTTGATGATTAAAAAGTTTAAGAGAGATGAAACATCGCAACACCCTCCTGGTAGAAAGGTTGACTGCCCCACCCAACTCTATCTGGTCATGGAACTTGTCAAGGTAAGGGGTCATTTTAGGGTCAAGGAAGGGTCAATTTAATGTCGTTGATGATTAAAAAGTTTAAGAGAGATGAAACATCGCAACACCCTCCTGGTAGAAAGGTTGACTGCCCCCACCCACCTCTATCTGGTCATGGAACTTGTCAAGGTAAGGGGTCATTTTAGGGTCAAGGAAGGGTCAATTTAAGGTCGTTGATGATTAAAAAGTTTAAGAGAGATGAAACATCGCAACACCCTCCTGGTAGAAAGGTTGACTGCCCCACCCACTCTACCTGGTCATGGAACTTGTCAAGGTAAGGGGTCATTTTAGGGTCAAGTAAGGGTTAATTTAAGGTAGTTGATAATTAAAAGTTTAAGAGAGATGAAACATAGCAAAATCATCCTTCTGGTAGAAGAGTTTGACTGCCCTACTGGCCACCTCCACCTGTTCATGGAACTTGTCAAGGTAAGCCTTAAAGATACATTGTAAAAGAAACAGTGTGGAATCGATCAGAAAAAAGTTAATCATCTAGCATTTAGGTATTGGTGAGTGCAAGGTTCTGGAATCATCAAAATGATAAGAAATTTGGCCCAGTCTTGGTAAATTAGTTACAAGCACTGTACACAGAAAGATGTATATGGGACTATGCGATATCTATCCAGTCCGGATAGATATAATAATGTACCAAATAAATCAATGAGTAGGCGGTTTCCCGGCAAAATTGATATCATCAGGTATTAGTCAAAACAAAACAAATTTATATCATCACGTATTAGTTCTTTCACATGATTGGTAATAAGAGCTTCCATTTCATTTTTTGAGAGGGGGGCGTTTCCAAAACTGGTCTATACCTTTAATCTAAGTATATATGTTTGATGTACAAGGCAGCTCCATGCAGAATTGTTTTTAGGAGCTATTCTTACATGTAGATGAGTGTTTCATTGTCGTTTGGTTTTACAGGGTGGAGATCTTTTTAACGCCATCTCGACCACCACCAAGTACACCGAGCGGGATGCCAGCTGCATGGTCCACAACCTGTTTAGCGCCCTCTATTATCTCCACTCCATGAGCATCGTCCATCGCGACATCAAGGCGGAGAACCTCCTGGTCTGCGAGCACGAAGACGGTACCAAGTCCCTCAAGCTGGGTGACTTTGGTCTGGCTACCGTGGTCACCGAGCCGCTTTTCACTGTCTGCGGAACCCCCACATACGTGGCCCCTGAGATCATTATGGAGACAGGGTGAGTGTAACTTATTAACCCTTATTTAACCACTGAGCAGGTGTCCAAGATGAAATTTGATGAGACAAGTTTTCAATCGTAGTAATAATATTAATGATGATAATGATAATGATGATATTAATGATGATAACAACGACATTTATCCCCACATGTTTATTGCTGCCTGAGGGCTGATTTGTACAATAATATTACAAGAGTATTTACTTTTGCCATTTTTATTTGTCACAATTCCTTAATTTACATTTCAGGAAAAGCGGCAATTCTCTCTTTTTCAAAAGATATACTACATTTACTTTGTTTCTGGATGTCTAAGTGATCGACTGCTCATCATCATCTATGGTCATTTCGGTCACTTTTGGTCCAAAATCAGGCCAAATTTTTAGTCAGAAAAAATTGATGGGTGGGTATTGACATCCAAATTCAATATGCAAAGTGTGCTTACATGTATATCAGAACAATCAATCTCATTAAAATTGTTACAGATCTCATATCACTTAGGTCATTTTGTTCAGTGCATGGCTAGCATCATTGCTGTGCTGCACTGGTTGAAAGATGTCGACCTACGAGCTGTAAAAATTGACCTGTCGCAGCTTGCCGGTGGGGGCGCTGTTGATTGTGAATCCAACCTATTGGTAACATAGAAAATACTGGTTACTATAATGTTCTGTATCACTCTTGTATCTTGTAGGTATATGTTGAAGGTGGATATCTGGGCTGCTGGTGTCATCACATACATCCTCCTCTGTGGCTTCCCTCCGTTCAGAAGGTGAGATTGATCGCAGTATTCTGCTAGTAGTCATCTTTATTAATTAAGTTTGTGAGAGATATATCTGAAAAAGAGATGCAGATTTATAAAAAAAACTCCAGTAAAAAAGAAGTTAACTGTAAACCTGCTGTAATTATATGCAAATTATATTGTATGAAGAAAAATACCTTGGTTTACTCTTCTTGTTCTTCAGTTTAAGGTCACCTTTTAGGGATGTTTTATTTGTATACCTCTGCAACTGAAGGTGGTGCCGGATGCATTATTATCTTTTGATACAGAATGCTCTGAATGGCAAATTGTACATAATCACTGGCTTACGGTGCAATTATCACCAAAGTACATTGTGCCATCAATGAATATGAGCACTTTTAATCGAAAAAAACAGTTGATGTCTATTAATGGCAAAGCAGAGTAAAATTGATGATCGCTATTATTATTTAGATTGGCAATTTGTTATTGTTTTTTTAATTAATTTACATTTACACTATATAATACATTTATATTACTTTTGCACAATGAAAAAGTGGGAAATACCAAATTATTGCCAATTTGAGGAGGAAAATCTTAATAATGTAGACTTTCAGAAACTCTGAACCTTGATAGGTTATAGAAGATAAATTATCCAACATTACCCCCTTTGCTTTGACCCCCCCCCCCCCCCCCCCCCCTCTTCCTTACAGCCAAACCAACAACCAGGAGGAACTCTTTGATAAGATTGTGGCCTGTGACTTTAGCTTTGACTCGCCGTACTGGGACGAAATCTCCATCTCTGCCAAAGACCTGATCAGCGGCATGCTAGAGGGCGACGTTGAGAAACGTTTCTCTGCCGTTGACGTCATGGATCATCCCTGGGTGCAGGTGTGTATTAATCTTGTCTTGTCGCTAAGCTCCAACACATATTTTTCGCAATTACAAGTAGAAAAAGTTTGTTTTATATCATTTATTTCATTTGAACATACAAATAATATTTAGAGAAACAATTATTTCCTTTCCGGATGCCCTACAGAAGGCCTGTTTAAATCTGCATATTGCACATATTTAGACACATCTGTCATATATGGTTAATTTGATCATAACTGATTAATTAGAAATTAGTTTTCACTTCACTGGCATACTGCTGTAGGTATCATTAGATTTGTACATTTGTATTTCCAATCCTATTTCTGGTCATTTTTTTTCTTCATGGCTCTATCTAGGAAGCACAAAAAGTAGGGACTGTCACATGCTGCAATATCATATGTCAAATCATTATGCAATTCTATCAACATAATCTTTTTTGTAAAGAAACTGTAAACATGATGTGGTACTCTGTGTTTCAGCATTTTAAAATGTAGTATACAACAATTGTAAAGCACTGATATAGGAAATATCAGACCACTCCTCATGGAATAATATTATTTCTCATAACAAATATTAACCTTCATATTTCATGCAAGCTGACATAAAATGCTTACCAGACATGGCAAAAAATGATGCGTAATGATTGAATACGCACGTGCATATAAACTAACTAGTGTTGGGTTAGTCACTTTCATTAAATAAATACTAGCTATAGCTGCCATTCTCACGAAAAAGCTTTCCAGACATAGCGACAAATGATGCTTATTAATTGAATTTGTTCTATTTTTCTACCAAAGTAGTTCAAGCTAGAGTTAAAGGCATTGCAAAATTCTGTCTTAAGGCCTAAAAAAGAAGATGTCGTATTGCCCTTTGAATTTTGAATCTTAAATTTTGAATTCTACGGTCGGCTTTTTAAAAAAGTTTTTTTCTTTTACCGTTTTTGTTAGAAAAAAAATGTATTTAAGCATTCAAAACTGAGAAATATCAGCCCAAAGAGGGAGTAAACAAAATTTAAAAAAAAGATTTCCGAACGACCCATGTTTTGGCAGCTAAAGGGCAATACAACATAATTTGTTTAGGCTTAATCATGAACACTTGCTATCATTAATATAACCCATTCCATACACCATGCTCATCGCACATCATTCTCTTTACTCCATATTCCATCTCTCGCAGGACGATAACGCCATCAACCGCGACGTCCCGATCGACGTCTCCCATGAACTCAGTGTGAACTTTGAACTCAAGGGCAAAGAGTCGAGCAGTGCTGCTGGCATTGCCGTTATCACCGTACGCATCTTAATTGTCTCAATCTTTCCGATATTCCCTGGGGGGTATATCACTTCATAATGACTTTGTGAACGCATGATCGTTAGAAATTTGGTGTGGAAAGGGGTAGTTTTTTTTTTTGGGGGGGGGGGGGATGTTCACAAGCATTTCAATCAATGTTTGTGATTCCAAAAAAAATATGCATTTTATTGTTGAAAATTTTAAGAAAAAGGGTCATATTTTCACAATTTTTGCAAGCATGTGGATGTGTGTACCTGTTTTTGTGGAGAAAGGTTACCTTTTGTTAATGTGTATAATATACTTGATAACCCTAATATGAGGTTATATTTAAGGCTCTTTTTGTACCTGTGTTTGCATAAAATGGGTCATAATTTTTGGGTGGAACATGCTTGTGACAGAATGCAAAATAGGGGGTCATTTTGGACTATGCTAATGATCATGTGTAACATCTTTGACTATGAAGTGACATCGCCTGGTCTGATTAATGGCATTCATTCTTGCACCAACTGATATACAGTCAAACCTGTCTGTTAAAGTCACCAAAGGGAAACGGAGATGGTAGCCACCGTAGACAGATGGCCAAGCTTTCTAGAAAAGTTCTCCAACGTATATTTCTTTAATTGATGCTTTATAGTTATTTCATTAATTGTTTGCTAGGTAGGAAAAAACATTAAGGCTTATCCTTCCTACCCACAATTAATGAATGCAATTTGTATTCTGAACTATTGAAATACAATTATTCATAACGGGTGAATGAAATTGTTTATAATGAGGCACTCAATTTGATTATATTACAAAAATGGTACATTTAGGTGACCACTATAGGCAGGTTTTTTATACAAAGAAATGGCAACTGAGACAGCTGTTTTTTTTGTATTTTCAATCTGTCTATAGTAATATTGATATTTTCATTTTTTCAATTGTAAGGTTATGTATTGTCATTTTATCTTGATTTTCTTCATGTATTTTGTTGATATAACTGTTTTATATCTTTAAAACTATTATTTTATTTCTATAATTTTTTTCTTTCTGTGACAGGCTA
>JAVYIG010013400.1:0-47643 GCA_035222895.1 Strongylocentrotus droebachiensis
CTTCCTCCTCATATAAAATACATTTATTCCACTGACATTCATCATCATTAAAAAACATTTACCAAACACACATCACCATGCACAGGATCCCTCATTCACAACAGCTACAACAAAACCAAACATCCAACATTTGTTATACTAATCGCAAAGAAAAAAAACACAACACAACATGTCCGTTTCATTTTTCCTTTTATCCTGATTCCTTGATAAAATTTGTCCCACATGGACGGATACAAGTACAAGGATAACTATTGATATTGTTTATTATGTAATTGTAAACAGATCATTGACATTAGACCTGAGAAATTTCTAAGAAATATGGGGATATTATTAGAGAATATCATCTGCACAGACAATATAAAATATTTTCTCTATGTTTTTATCCCAAATACATGTACCAAGTGCTTATAACAGAAGATGAAAAAAAGAATGACTTTCTCCCTAAAATCTTTAAGAAGACATCGGACATGGTATAAATAAAGAAATCATTAATTTTACTTAAAATTAGAACTGATAGATAAGGACTTCATGTACAACTGGTGAATTAAAATTACTCAATACACAGTACTTTACTTTAAAGATCACAGAGTAGTTTTAAAGTCAAAACAGACCCCTACCCCCCCCCCCCCCCCGAAAAAAAAAAATATATATATATTGGCCATAGCATCAGATGCTTCGTTAAACGTACAGTAAAAAATGTACAAGTAAGCGTACAGAGAATCAATGTAATGAAAATATAAATTTAAATATCTCATTGTAGAATAAAAAGCCTAAATTAGGACTTTAACAAACATAATTGTCAAAGAAAGTTCTTGTATCCGTATTACAATTAAATGCAAATTAAACAAAATTATATTTTGCTACTGCACGTACGATAGAAGGTAGAAATACACAACTTAGATCCCCAAATGTAGAAATGTACAATTTAGGAATAATTTTTGCGAATGCACAATCCTATTTGAGATTATAACAAGAAGTTATCTTTTATTTAGGGCAGACGATTCTGAATCAAGACTTTCTCATTCTCTAGAAGATATTGAAAAAAGATTGTTCCACCTCTGTACCCTCACCGTAATGATTAACTGTATATATCTCTCTTGAAAAAATGATGTTATTCTGGTCGGTACAAAAAATGTAACATCTACTACAAATTTGAGCTAAAGAAGGGTTTATGTACATGATTGTATGGTAAGGTAGCTACAGGAAAGGCCGTGGTAGATAAAGCCTTTTCTACTCAGACATCACGGAATGACTAGCCACTAGATGCAGTGTTTTGTTATGTTATGTAGCTGCGGTTTTACACGCCACTACCTTTCGCTACAGCTACCTCACAACTTTCACTACAATAACACAGTACACATTTAATGACTTAACGTGGTCAAGTAAGAAAATTAGATGACAGTCAGAGTCTACTTGTAGTTGGCTTTATTTTCCATGGTTGTACCGGAGCGTTGAATGATGTACCGAGCTGCAAAGTGTCCGCACTCGACGCAGCTTGCTATATCCTTACCCTGTACGAGTTGTGCGAGAAATCCTAAAGGATTCAGAAAAAAGAAAGGCAAAATGTACATTCATGTTTTGATTATACAACCTTTTCTGGATGCAGAAATGAACACATTAGGAAAATCGAAGAAAGATATTTCAGTTGCAATCCTTTCTCATACACAATAGATTAAAACTGATACATTGGCTATCACAAGGCCACACAGTCACCGTGTCCATGTGTATCGCCAAGTAATTCGTTTACCCTATTTGCCGGCGATAAGGCCGCAGCGCTGTATAGGCCGCACCCCTGATTTTGAGTCTTTTTGACATTTAAAAAAAATAAAAAATAAATAAAATAAAATATGTTGCCAAAGTCGGGATTCGATCTCTTGCGTACAATTGTTGATGTGACTAAAAATCACTGCCTTAAACTGCTCGGCCATCACGCACTGATACCATACACTGCAGTTTTCTGTGATGTAGTCATTGAAATGGATTGAAAATGGCTACTTCGCGTGCTGGATGCTTCGCGGCAGCTCCGATAAACGGGCCCTTCTTTTACTTTTGCAATGCATTGGCACGAACTTAGATCAAAATCTATCGGCAGATGTTGTTTATGGAAGTTTATTTTCGTCTTCATGTCAACAAAGCAAGATAAAATTGTCGGTAAGATGTGTGGAAATGTATAGTTATTGTACCGTTCGTAGATCTAGTCCCATATGTACAAATTCGTGCTGGTTTTGACTTTTTTTTTTTTTTTTCTGTTTCGCCGTAAATGCTTTTTGATATTTTCTCTTCCAAAAATACTGCGGCCTTTACGCCAGCAAATACGGTATGTTGGTTGGACTAAAAATCAATGTGTGTCCAGGGACCCGTTTCACACTGAAATCCTTGCTTCCGATTGGTTACCAGCAGATTTGTCACTGATTTTTGTCATTTGTCATTGAAAAAAGCTTTGTGAAACGAGTACCAGGTCTCCCAGGCAGTTAAACTGACCCTTCAGAAAATTCTCCCGCTTGCCTTAAAATCTCGCGGGCGAGTGGCATTTTATGATGATTTTTCGGGGCAATTGCTAGAGAGCACAGTGCATTACATAAGAACCTGTTGGTCATAAAAGTGAAATCTACTATGGATATTTGACAATATTTATTATGGGGTAAACACCCGAATGGTGTCAAATTCCTCATGAGAACCCATCACTATGTCATTGCAGTGATTTGCACAGTGAAAATCTCTCAACTTGTAAAAGGCCAAAATGTTGTACAAAATAAAAATTGACAACTCTCCTAAAAATATGGTGACAAAATGTTCTTTATTAGCAAAATTACAGTCATTTTTCATGTGGAATGGGAGGTGGTTCCTTTGGTCAAAGCTGTAAAGTGAAACCTATATATAAAGACCACTCAGAGGACACAAGAATTGCTGTCATTTATAGGCAGGTGGTCTGTACTGAAGTACAGGTTCCTTTATTACATGCTTCTGTGACACATACTAATCAATGAAAACTGAAATGTGGTCTTTATAGACAGGTGGTCGCTACAGCAGTTTTCATTGTGCTTGTACGTATTGGTTGTGATGGGGCTGATTTGACAGTTTGCCTGGCAGGGGTCATCGACCTGTACTTACCTCCAACAAAGGCATCACCAGCTCCATTGGTGTCTACAATCTCCTCTTCTTTGATGAGGTTGACCTCGTACACTGTCACTTTACCACCTTCACAGAGAAAAAAAAGACAGGTCATAATGACATAATCACTGTTTTCATTGAAGGCCAAGTTCAGATTATTCCTGATAAGCAAATCCATCATTTTGTTATAGATAGTTGTAACGTCCCCTAAAGAGGATTGCTCTACAAATGTGACCACATTTAGAGTACGACGATAAAAATTTGAAAAGGTCAGAACAAACATGCATGCTACACGTGTATGGAGTCCCATATACCAATTTCTGTGTGCAATGCATTTGACATTTTTATTAACCAGTATTTTTTTTTTTTAGAATGGATGGACGGTCTTTCATGTCAATAGATCTCTTCAAACTTTGTGTCTTCATACAATGTTTCTTCATACGGTATTATTGTCTAGTCTATAGGCTCCTTTCACATTACGATGATTATTTATACGAGTTTCAACGTACCTTTGACCACAATGGTGGGTTTGTCACCTTGTGTGAACACAACAACCCTTTCCCTGTTCTTGTTTTCTTTGGGAAGAGCTGCTGCTTTCAAGGCTATCTCTTGGAGATCTTCTGTCTGTGTGGGGAATAAGTAAATAAATGTATAATTCATTGAAAAAAAGAGAGAAAGATAGTACAGGCAAATCTGTCTAAAGCGACTACTCCAAAGGGAACAAAAATGGTGGCTATTGGCAGCCGTTTGATTTTGAATAATTGATTGTCAGCGCCCCGCCCACGGCCACTCGCAAGGCCTCTCGCACCCCACCAGTGCGCCAACAATTCTCTGTGACTTTAAAGGGCTCAGTCGGCCGAAAAAAACTCACTCATCCACCCCCCCCCCCTCTCTATCCATTTCTCTAAAATTAGCTCACAGCTATTCTGCCTAATGTGCTATAATGTGCTACAGTCAACCTACTTTTTTTTCCTTTCTCTTGAAAACAGTTTCTCATTTCTCATACTAAAGGAACCTGTCTACAAAGACCACTATTTGTGTTTCCCTTGGGCAGTCGCTATAGACAGGTTTGATTGTATTTAGGGTAGCGTCATGTTTAATATTCAAAACATATTTCTCATCTGCTCTAGCTTGCTGATGGGTTTCCAGAGGTTTCAATAGAAATAATAATATAACATCATTATCATCACCACCACCACCACCACCACGTGGAATTGTGATGGGACGTGAAGTGACAATATATTAGTGTATATTGATGTAGAAGCTGCGCTATATGAATTAATCTCATCATCAACATTTTCATTATCATCACTTTAACTTACCCCAAAGTCTTGCGCCTTTGAAAAGCTTACAGCTTCCTGCACAAAAATAAAAGTAATAGAATCAAGAAACTTTCTTTTTGGCTACTATGAACAAAGGCATAAAACAAATTTTATGTCATGTGAAATTTTTAGAGCATTGTGTATGAGGAGTCATTCTACTGTTAAGTTATTAGGCGTTACTACATATAAGATGTCTATTGTTGTAGTAACTTAGTACCGGTAATGAGCATTTGTAAACTTCATCATGACTACATACATTGTTTATTTTGAAAAGTTTAAATATAATATAAACAAATATTCTAAACCATAGGGTCTTGCCCAGATCTGAATGATAGCAATAAACTATGAGCATATACAATGTTCTGATAACAATAAAATTAGTCACACATCATTGATAAATTGTTGGGGTCCTGTCAATAAAACTTGGGGACACAAGCCCGCATGACTTCTTCTTTAATGATATCACACCAAAGAAAGTAACATAAATTGGCTCTCAGATATTATCGTTGAGGAAGGATCATTAGCATAATTGGTGAATTACTGTTTGGTCTACAACCAGTTCGCCTACTACCCAATAAGTCTATTCCCATACCATCTACACCCAGCCCGTCTACTATCCACATGGTTTAATAAATATTTTGTCTACCTATCATTTTGTCTAAAAACCATTTAGGTCGTATTTCCATAAGGTCTTAACTGACTACTCATTTGGTCTTATAACCAGTTAGTGTGATTGCCAGTTTGTCTAATGCCCATTTCGTCTAAACATCCATAAGGTCTAATAATAGTTACCGTATATAACGGTGTATAAACCACACTTTTTTGCCGCCGAAAAAATTTCAAAGTCGGGGGTGCGGTTTATACACGGTACACCAAAAAAAAAAAAAAAAAAAAAAAAATTTAAAGTTTCAATTTATGCCCCTCCACCTGGCGCTATGCCTGGCAATGTCTCCCAGCTCGGTAATCGGTGTGTTGACTCACCACTCGGAAACTAGAACAACACTCAAATTTGTCTGTCATCTTGGTTTGAAAGTAATCTTTCTGATAGATCTCAATATGTAGTTTATAATAATAATTCCTCCAATTTATCTTCTATTACATGGTGTACCACAAGGTTCTATCCTAGGTCCCTACTGTTTTTTAATTTACAGTACCGTAATGATCTTACACACACAAAAAAAAAATCTCGGCAAAAAAAAAAAAAAAAAAAAAAAAAGTTTTTTTTTTTTTTTTTTTTTTTTTTTTTTTAAGGGCGAAAAAGAGGGGTGCGGTTAATACACGAGGGCGGTTTATACAACGTTATTTACGGTATTTATGATTGAATGAGCTTTAGACCATATGGATAGTTCTTGGGTTCTGTACTCGCTGTTTGATGTATGATATCCTTTATTTTCTTTACTCTCCTTAACCATTATCCTACAGAAGGCAAGCTAATGTGTTTTGAGGTGGATTCGACACATTCTAGCTAAACACATATCATTTTTTTATCAGGTGATACTAGGTAGGTACACTTTAGGATGTGTATAACCGGGAGTCCCTGTGATAATACTTATTCAAAGAACTACAAACTTGGTATTGACCAGCAAAATAGATTAGAAGGAATATCATAATGGGTCATGGATATAATTCTGGGAGTCTTAGGGAGATAAAAAACTGAAGGATTACACGTATCACTCACAGTCTCATTGCCGAAGAGGTAGTCAACGTAAGGCATGAGCTTCATTTGGGGCTCCTTGAAGAAGTCACACAGGAATGGCGCCGAGAGATTGGTGCAGTAAATCTTGTTCTCTTCGTTAGCATGCTTGGCCATTAGTAACATGGCATCGGGAGCTACTGTTAAATGGAAGCCCTAGGATGTGAACAAGAAAAGTCGGTCAACCTGGAAATTGTATCTATAGACAGAGTGAGTTAATGCCATTTTGCTCTAATGGAAACTGTCTGGAATCAACAAGGACAGTTTAATTACATAGTCCATCCGAATTGGTGTATTCTGTGAAGTTTTGGAATCATCAAAATGAGAAGATACTGATTACGGTACATCTTTAATACTAAAAGTCACATGCACTGTACTGCATCAAGAAATGGGTACATGGGACTACACACACAATTTGTTGTCCAAACTAAATTGATTTCTAGTCATATTTTGAATATTATGGATAGCATTTAAGAGCCATCCCTGTCTTTGTAATTCCACCAAGTTCGGCGTTTACAAGTAAATTATGTATGATGCCAACGCACATGTAGATAGCAGACAGTACAGTATGTCTCTCAAATATCTCACATTACTTTTATTATTGTTCATTTTAAAGCCTGTCTGCACTACTTGAAGCTACTTGCGCCCTCTATATAGCCAACAATGCCTAAGTGGTGACCGTTGATCCCCCATGGTCCCTGTTTTCTCATGTTAATTGAGAGCTGATTTGATGAGATAACCACCTGCCAGTGACCAGCAGGGAGGTCAAATCGCTCCTGGCCAAACTAGTGCAGACAGGCTTTAAGGAAACGGGAGAGGAAAACAAAAATAATGTCTTGATTGGTACTTACTGCTGAGTACATGACTTTGCTCTTCTTCACTAAGTCCCAGTTTTCTTTATCATCAAAGTGACTGGCTTTGAAGCAGTTAGCTGCGCTTAAATTTGCAGCAAGTGACCTGTTTGAAGAGAAAAAAATAATAACAAATAATGACAGGGATTAGAATATGGGGAGAACAAATGAAAAAAGGAAAAGAAAAGAATAGTAATAAGAGAGAGGATGAGAGAAAGAGAAAGAATTATTAATATAAGTCACTGAGCCGTAATTTTTTTGTTTCTAAGTGATTATTTATCTTGAGAGATCACGTAGTTAAACAGTTGGGATGCCGGGTCACCGTGTTTGATTGATTTGTGTGTTTGAATTGTTATTGCTTTAAAAACATATCACCATTTTCACTCCCATAATTTAGAAAAGTCAGTATCGTCCCAACGTATTATAAGCCTATCAATTCAGCTACCGGTACTTGATATCTTTGATGAAATAGTGAGCCCAGTGAAGCTGTCAGGTCACCCATTTTTTTTTTTTTCCCTTGAACTATGTTTCTCATATAAATCATTATTTTAAAGAGAATCTACAAAAGAAAAAACAAATTTGTATGTAGTGGCAACTTTCCTTCTCTAACTTGAGTGGTCTTTACTGGTTTATCTACATAAGCATTGTATATGACTAATTGCCTACAAATTCAGCTACATGATATCTTTGAGGAAATAAAGCCCAGTGCAGCTGTCATTTATTTTTGTTTCCCTTGAATTATGTTTCTCATTCAAAATATGTTTTGAAGAGAGTCTACAAAAGAAAACCACACGTATGTAATGGCCACTTAATGTACATACCTGCCAACCTGAGACAAGAGAAATTAGGAGTAAATTTTTCTGGATGGACTACGAGGTCGTGAACCACCGAAGGATTGGGGTAGTAGCCCGTAGATTGGGGGGGGGGGGGGGGGGGGGGGGGTACACAGGACTTTAGGGTCTATTTTTTTTCTCTCCATTTTAATGGTGCAAATGGGCCTTTTCCTTCAACCTTTTCGCCCCACACATAAACAATTTTTGAAATATCAAAATGTGAACACTCACAAAACTACATGTTTCACTACCCACCTCAGTTAGGAGCCCTATTTTGCAAAGGTAGATTATGAACAGAACGAGTCTTACCCATTTTGTCCTTCAAAAATGGAGAAATCAACGAAGAAGAAGAATATAGTAGTAGTAATCCAAAATAAATCAGAGGAAATAACAAGCTTCCACGATCGCAGTCATCGCACAAGCATTGAAGAAAACACGCCAATGTATACAGTGTTTATGCACGGTGTATCAACTGCACATGTACGTGGGCTATACGCATGCAGTTACTATGCAACAACACTGCATGTACATGTAGTGTATGTATTAGTACAACGTCCGCACACACTTTATCGATATAGCTTGCGCACGTGCTTCCATGTACTAGTACATGCAGTACATGGATAATGACTGCGGAACTAACGATCACGTTCGGGCTGCGCTGTGTATATCTTCTAAGAGCGCGAGCGCGGATGTCGGCGTGATCTGGTTATCAGTGCTGTGTTATGCTTTAGTCTTATGCAACAGTCGTTTGTTTTAAAAATATTTTAAAATTTAAAAAAAAATCAGTTTTGAGGCATGCACTCGGAATTCGGAGTTGGTATGAAAAATGCGGAGGAACTCCGCCTAAATCGGGGTGGGTGGCAGGTATGCACTTAATTTTCTCCTCCCACTAGAGTGGTCTTTACAGGTTTCACTACCATATACTCATATCAACCTTGCTGCAATTTGTACAAGTCTCTGCACTCTTAGCACACTATTTGCTTTTCTTCTCAACGGTATTATGATGATCCTGTTTGTAACCTTTGGAATTTGACCAGACAACTTGAGTCAACAAATGCTAAATTCTGGGCATGGTGCAGAGATGCCAAGTCAGCATTTTAGGGGGAAAAATAAGAGGATTTCATTTAAATTGCTCAGGCCCAGTAATGTACGGATCTTGAGTGGATCTTTTGCATTTAACATTTTGTTTACACATTACTATTATTGTTTATTTGTTATAATAGGCCAGTTTGAGGTTAGCACATGTCCCAAATGACCCCGAATATCCACAGATCTTCAAAACATGAAGAGATCCCACTTAGTACATTTTGAAATAATCACTCCTACAGCGATGAAGGTGCTACATAAATAGCCTCTGTTTCCCCTTTTTAAAGAATACTTCCACCTGTGTATCATGTCATGTCATGAGCACGTATCCAGTATTTTGTCTCTGTGTATTTCACAATTTGGTCTGCAATGACCTTTATCTGCTCATGCTCAGACTGCAAATGTGAACTGGCTTATTAGAGTATGACCCTGTACAACCAGAACCTGGCAACATACATCCTCAGCCTGGGCTTGAACCTAGGACCTCCTAGTTACAAAAACCAATGCTTTACCACTCTACCACTGGATTCAAACACCTACTCTTAGAATTTTATAACATATTTGTAAATCATTTATTACGATATTCTAAAAGTTGTTATTGTGCACTTGTTCCCTGATGTCACAAGACAAGCGCATTTCCCTCGCAAAAAAACTCATCCTAGGTTTGAACTATGGACCTCCTGGTTATGAGATCAATGCTGTACCACTCTACATCGTATCCAAATGCCGACTCTTAGAAAGCGCTGTAGTGACCACCTGTTCATAAAGACCACATTTCTTGTCGCCCTTGAGTGGTCTCCACAAGCAGGTTTCACTGTATTACGATTCCTTTTACACGTTATCGAAAATAATATCGCTAGTGATATTCGTTTGTCTCGCAATGTATGGTCAACAAGGGATCTAAAAGATCAAGACATTTTGTGCGCCGCTGCAACACTTTGTCAGGTTATAAAATCTAATGTAAGCAAGCATGTTTTATACTCTACTGGCGGATCAAACCGTCGTGATCTTTTAGATCCCTTGTTGACCATACATTGCCAGACAAACAAATATACTAGCGATGTTATTTTTGATACTTCATCCGCAATGAGTAATATATTTAGTATTACTTTCACAAGTAGATGGTAAGCAAATATTAATCGACTACGAGGGTAATGGTGCAAACTATCATCACCGAGGCGATGATAATTTGTATCCATTGTCCGAGTAAAGGAGGTTAATATTTGTTTTATATCCCACATCGGCAATAAGGTCTATTTAAAGTGAATTTTACATAAAAATAAGAACTGATTCTGAAGACAGTTTAGCTTCAGCTAGATTTTACAAAGCGCAACATGCATACATGTAATACAGTCGATGCACGCTCATTTGACATTGACATTGACTTTGACATTTCGCGTAACCTACTTTGCTATGCGTATTCAATGGGCAAGGGTGGGCAAGTGGGGTAGCAACAAAAAATTACTTTACAAAAGTACTATCTAAGGTAGATAGTACTTATCTATATTTTATCATGTGACCTCGTTTAGACCCATCAGATTGCAAGATTCTTAGTATGCGGGATATAATATTGTTTACCTGTTCTTGCCCCCTGATGTGATGATGCAAGCGCATGTCCCCGTGCCGACCTCCTTGTTGACGAGGTACCTAGTAATGCATCCTGCCTTCTCCATCCCGTCGGCCAGCTCCTTCCCATACTCATCATTGCCAATACAACCAAAGAAGGTACTGACTTTGGGCTGGTCCAGGATCCACTGTGAAGCAAGAGAAAAACATACAAACCTGGTTTAGGCACCCATTTTTTAAGCTAAAATCAAACCTGCTTTAGTGACCACCTGTCTACAAAGACCATATTTTTTATTTCCCTTGAAAATGGTTTCTCATTGAAACATGTACATGTACTAAAGGAACCTGTCTACAAAGACCACTTTTTCTGTATGTCTGTAAAGCGGGTGCTGCGCGTAGTGAAACTGTGATGCATTGTGTCATGTGACCTGAACGCCAACGCTAAGCACAGATCCATTTCTACAGAACCGGGAAGGCAAGGATACCCAGAAAAATCTGCCTCTGAAGCAGGTATACTTTTCCGTTAGCATTAGCCTTATAATCCTATTATGGGGTGTTTCTGCAGTAACCTGTACCTGAAATAGTCTGGAACTTAAAGTCATTCGAAATAGTAACGGGCGTGATGATGTTTGCATTATTATTTTACATGACCGCTATATTGAACAACCAAGGGACTTCATGGCTTTGAAAACTTATTCAAGGAATAAGCAACATCCAACATTAACCTGTTAATTTTTTGCATTTGTGATGTCATAAAAAGGTCCTCTTTATATTGTCACAATAGATCAAGATAAGAACAGTGCCGGTGAAAAGAACCAAACTATGGATCACATCATCGATGCTTGTCCAATCTACAAATCCCCTCACGGTGCTTCTGGACTTCGAGAGCTTGATGATGAGACAATCAGTTGGCTAAATAAGGATCTTCCTATTCTTCGTACGAATGAATGAAAGATAAGAACTCCACCTTTCTGAATACTAAAGAAGTTATATGAATAAAATAATACCAGCTGATCTGCACCAGCACGCAGAAAAGGGATAGAGAAGTGTCGCATGCTTAAATTATTTACTGCAGTCCCACTTGTTTAATTTGATGTTGGGCAATCTCTCTTACCTGTGCTACCCTGAAGGTGTTCTGTGTAGCTCCACCTGGGATGTACTCTACCTCATAATTGTCGGCCAATTCCTTGAAGAGGGGTAAATGTTTCTCCTCCGTCAGGATAGCATCATTGGGTTTCAAGTCATATCTAATACGAGAGAGAGAGAGAGAGTGATTAAACAGGAGCGCAATCAATCTAAAAAGTAGATGAGTGTAAAAAAAATCAAGAGAATAAAACAAAGAGACATACAGGACTGAAGGAGAAACATGTAATCGATGCAAACGCATGGTTTGATGCATTTTAATAAAGGGAGAGAAAAAGCTGGAGGGAGAATTCGAGGAGAATAAAAGCTTATGAACTTAATACAAAAGGTAAAGAAAAATGCCTCTTCAGAAAAAACAAATGTTTTTTAACTTATTATTTCAATTCTAATTTTGTTTAAACCATGTTTGCTGCGACATGTGAACAAATCCATCATGTTTATTTTAATTTCTGCAAGAAAATTTCCCTCTTTGATTTCTATAATAAAGCAGTAGACCGGGGCTTAACAAAGTCTGGACCACAGTACATGTCAATCTGTGCTTTTTTAAATTAAATGTAACAATTCTTCTTAGATCAGACATAGACCTAAAATGAGCCTCATTTACCTCAGTGTTAAAAGTGTCAGAAACTAATAATATATAACATCTTACTTTGCAAGGATTTCTGCATCTGCATTAGCTGAAATATCCAGGAGAGGATTACCAATTCCACACAAGGCACCTTCACTGAAACAGCAAAAAAAAAGAAAATTAGTTATTTCATTGAATAAAGAGAATAAAAAATAATTTCAAAATGTAAATAAAATTAACGACAAGAATCTAGCAAGGGCAGCTGGTGAGTTTAATGTTGATGTTGATCCCTCGGATAGGACGTTAAATGGAGGCCCCATGTAGAGGAGAGTCACACCTTTGCATGTAAAGAACCCCCTGCAGTACTGCACTATTCGTACATGTATATAAGTAGGGGGAAACCCCAGTGTAGAAGTCTATCTGCACAACCCCAATTTAAACATGTAACAGGGGCAGGTTTGAATTTTGATATCTGGTTTCGGAAATCAGCAACAGCTAAGTATTCTTCCTCACCCAAAATTATGTAATAAAATGTGTTAGAAAATAATTTGAAAATTATTGTTATTATAATTGTAATATCAAAAGTAATGATTTTTCTAACATTTCGATGTTTGGTCGGATAAAACAAAAACCCCAAATCAAACCCACCTCTGAAGCATGTTTTTTTTTAAATGCCAGCAGAAATTTCACAGATTTTAGCAGTGTAAATGCTCACTCTCAAAACACATCAGGAAATGATTCCGTTTTTTGGTCACATGACTTTCCTCTCTTCGCCGCACATGCGCACAACTCACAAAAAAAAACAGAATTACAGTATCAAACACAGACAATTTCAGAATTTCTAGGATGTTTCCAGTAGTGTCCATGCACCTGTGTTTGCACATAAAACAATCAGTTTGATAGCACAACGGGCCATACATCGATTGTACATGTAAATCTATGTGCAGATGCAGTGCAGACTTTTTGAAATGCAAACAGGGTCTAATTATTCCTCAATACATTAACAAATTGACATCAACAGGGCACTCTTAAAAAGGAGAGCCACTCGCCCCCGAGTGCTATATTAAATACTAATCAAGCTCTAATTCAGGCACATTAAGAGCCGACCTTAGCACTGTCTGTAGTACTGTAGGGGCAATTCATATAAAAGGCTCTGAAATATCAGAGTAATTGCACTACAGAGTTAGACTGCAAATAAATTACTAAACCAAGCAGATAATAATAATAGCTAGTTTTTATATACCGAAGGCCCTCTCAAAGCGCTTTACAGAAATAGATATATTATTACCCCGGTCATCGGATTCAGGCTTACCCGCACACAATGTATGCACATTCTTCACTCCCTGGGGAGCATTCCAGCCAGGCATCATTTTTACAAGCGCACACTTGCTAATCTAAGCACATTGGCTTTCGCATCCTATCGGGTACCCATTAAACACCTGGGTGGAGAGTGGCAAATGTAGATCAATGTCTTGCCAAAGGACATTAATGCCGCGGTGGGACTTGAACCGCGGACCTTGTGATCCACAGTCCGGTGACATATCCACTCGTCCACGACACCTCTACAACATAGATAGACAACAAATGCGCTAAATTTGGCGTTCAGAATAAAAATTCATACATGGTGATAAAGCGCAGGACATTGTCATTGACAGATAATCTTCAGGAATAAGCATTTCATATTGCCAAGTGTCAGTTACTTTCTACCCATTTGGATAACATTTAGATTTATTCTACACTGTACATTAATCATCATTTGTTTAGGTCTTGACTGTGAAAAAGACATTCAGAAAAAAAAACGAGAAGAAAGGTTTACAAAAACATAAACACTTTTTTAAAATCAATATTGTTCTCCCTATCGAATATTGATTTTTCTAATACTGCTACACTGTATTCTGACAAAGAATGTGAAACTATAGCCATTGGGGCTTTTACACTGCAAGCAAAAAACATTGCTTTTTCTCCCATTCCAGAGGGTTTCACTGGTTTTTGCAGTGTAAATGCTTGCAAAAACAATGGTGAATTTTTCTGGTGTTTGGTCACATGACTCTCCTTGCTGTTGTGCTATCACATGCAGAGCAGGACCAAGTGGTGCATGGGCACAACTCACCAAACAACAAACGAACAGAAATATAAAATACCAACGGTCTTTCCAAAAGAATTCCTGTAATTTAAATGGGCCTTAATACAGCTGCTTTGTGCATTTGATGTACATGTACATTAGTAACTATAAACATCAATTGAATGAATGAATACCTTGCAACAACAACCATAAAATGTCCAATTATATGTTACTTGATAAATACAGTAAATAAATTTGTTAGAATGTCCATGTATGTGCTTTGGTAGATAGTGGGAATCATGCTACATGTTGGTCAACATTTAATTAAAATCTTTCAATGGAAATTAGTAAATGACCATCAAAACCAATGCATGCCTTGTAATGATGACCAATAACCTGTTGCTAGACAAAATAACAGTTCAGTCTATAAAATCATGTCATGGTTAGAACTTAAGAATGATAGCAGGTCTACATTTGCTTTAAATCTACTATCACAATTAATGCATACCTCGCCATAGTATTCCAATAATCTGTTGCTACACAAAAATGATAGAATTCCAATCCTTATAATTTGGAGGTGTTTAAGCAGATGTACCGGGCCCAGGTAGAATGCAAATGTCACAAGAATACAATCAGCTGTCCTGCTATTGTACTGCACCAGCTCTCACGCCACGCACGTCTGATCCTCAGGAGTAGCTGATATGAAAGAGACCTAACACGACCAGGGAAACCTGTTATATACCCTTTTGCTTGGCATACATGCATGCATGCATTTGGTTCCAAAGGCCACACCCCCTTTCAGCTAGTCTGTACAGCCAGACTCAGTGTTCAGGTTTAATAGCTAGGTACTGTACAGGTATGCTATTCAAAATGCAAATTAAAGCTTGTCTGTACGAGTTTATAGGAGGATAAGACCACTCTGCAAGGTCACTGGACAGGTGGTTATCTCATCAACTCAGCTCTCAATTAACATAAGAAAAAGAGGATCATGGGGACCAATGCCAATGGTCACCGATTAGGCATTGTTTTCTATATAGAGGGACCAAGTAGCTACAGTAGGACAGTGTGGCTTTACTTTAAAGATAAAGACCAGTATGGTCATGCGATTGCATTGTGAAAGAAACGTTGTGGAATCGATCAGAAAAGGTTGATCATCTAGCATATAAGTATTGGTGTGTACTGCAAGGTTCTGGAATCATCAAAACGATAAGAAATTTGGCCCAGTCTTGGTAAAGTTACAAGTACTGTACACAGAAATATTGTATATGGGACTACACGAACATGTGGCATAAAAATCTGTCCCGATTTGTATGCTGTTACATGCCATATTTAGAATATTAATGCATTTGAAGAGCCATGCTTTTCATGGAACATTTTTATCTGATGTTCTTCCACAAGCACTATAAGATGTAAAAAAAAAGAAAGAGAAAGAGAGAGGGAAAAAAGGTCATAACTGACATGAAGTCAACATGAGACTAAAATTCACAATAAGCTGTCTGGAAATGTTGATTAGAGTATATGTACTCAGTCTCATGGTTACCAGACATATACACTGTTACATAACCTCATTGTGACTGAGAAGATAGTCTACCTGAGACAGTGAGGTTCATTTGAAGGTTGAGGATATCACAATTGTCAAATTGTTTGGATCTTACCATAACAACAGTTTCCTGTGAACTCTCTAAACTCCTTTAATAACCTTTACTAAAAAAAAATAGACTGGCAGAACTCGTTTGGAACCCCAAAATTTTGATGTTATTTAAAGGGCAATCCAACTCTTGTAATAAGTTGATTTGTATAAAAGCAGAAAAATAACAAACAGAATGGCAAAAGTTTGAAATGAATCGGACCAATTTAGTAAGGAAGTTATGAATGTTTGAAATATGATCACAAAGTCTATGCTAATCTCAAATTGGTAGTTTGGTCAGTGGATTGAGACATACATGTAGGGCATGGATATTAAACTCTCACATTTGCCTTAATTGTACAAAAATATCATTAATTTCTGTTTTTCTCAAAAATTCCTTCTTCCTAATTGGGGCACTACTCAAAAGATATTATAGATATCATTAGTATCTAGGTCCTCTAAAGAGAATAGACCTTCCTTAGCAACAAATTTGTGAAAAATTTAAATTTGAGTCATGTTGTATGTTGGAACAGATAGGAAAGTAGTCTGGCACGACAATCACATTACCACTTCAGCCAATTTGAAGTGCCCATATGTATAGTGATTACAACTTTCAACAATTCATAACTTTCTTATATTTAGTCAGATTTAATTGAAACTTTCAACAGTTTGCTTCTCTGATTGTTCTGCTTTCTTTTAGAGTATTACTAGTAGTTGTCTATTTGGGATGGATTTCCTTTTAATGACATGGAAAACCCATATTGAAAAATCATTTATTTTTAGGACTGCCAGTTAAAGGGATAGTTGAGTTCTGTTTGCAGAGGGCGCTACACAAAATAATTTTGTTGTGAGATAATGAAAAACTGAGTGTCAAATTTGAAAGAACGTGCAATTTAAATGACAAAATCATCTTTTTCATAAATATAAAGATTTATGATACTTGTGTACCACCACAAATATTAGATAATTTGAAAAAGTCGTTGAAAAAACGAAATGGCACCTTTTACGTTGTATTTCAGCCAATGCCGATCTTGGCTTTTTTGTTGGCATTTTCGTGTTGGTTATATGACGCACAACCAGCCGACCCATGTATTGTTATTTTTAATTAAATAATTAATTAACGGTCACCGTATTTTTTTAAAAGTAGAGCTGAATTGGTATGATCGTATTGGCTAAATTTCAAACATTTTGAGGTCTATAATTACCTTCATAGCAATTTAAGGTTCTAAAAGGACACTAGAAATTTCATAGATAAGAATAAGAGCAATAACCATGCACTTTAAAGGGCATTTGCGGTCTGAAAACAGAACTCAACTATCCCTTTAACCTACTGGAAAAACCCATAAAAAATTGGAGTTTGCTCATTCCGATTTTTTTGTGTGAGTACCGGTATAGCTGTATAGTGCCACTTCTCGCTGCTGTGCATGCAATCTTTCAGAAGCGAGGAGTGTCTCGTGACCGAAAAAGGTAATCATTTACCCATGTTTCGAGAACGGGCATTAACACTGCAAAAATCAGCTAAATTTCTGCAACAGTTTTTAAAAAAGCACACTCCAGAGGTCGATTTTTCTATTTCGCTGCATGGTTGTTTGCCTAGCTGCAGCTGCAGCTGTATATAGTACCTTTGCAACTTCTGACGAAACACCAGAATGATGTGAGAAAAATCAATGATTTTTGCTCGCAGTGTAAATGCATAGGGGCGGACCTAGGCGGGGGGGCGAAGGGGGCGCGTGCGTGACGTACCCCCCTCCCCCCCCCCCCAGTTAAAACAAAATTTGTGCTCACTACCCCCTTATACATAGGTACATCGGCTGGCTGAGTTGTTGCGATTTCTTTTGGGACCCCCCCCCCCCCCCAAAAAAAAATGTCCTCTTACCCCCCCCCCCCCCCCCCCCCTTTTTCAGCGGCTGGCTGAGTCTTTGCGAAATTTTCGGCTCAATTTAAAAATGTTAAAACCCCCCCTTTATAAAATCATGCGTACGCTACTGATTTCACCCCATGCCATTTTGTGCCTCCCTCCCCCCCCCCCCCCCCCCCCCCGTTAGGAAATAACGTTCCCTAGGGGGGTGGGTGCAGGGAGGGGATTCTTGTACCTTTCTCGACTCATAATCCATGTCTGAATTCAGTTCGCCCCTCCTGCGCATAGCGCGGAAGCTTTGACGTATTATTAGACAAAGAAGATGATTCGTTGTACCTTTCTCGACCCTTAATCCTTATCTGTATTCAGTCCCCCTCACGCGCTTGTGCGGAAGTTTTGACGTTTCATTAATTTATTAGAGAGAGAAGACGACTCGAAGTACCGTTTTCGACTCTTAATCCTTGTCTGAATTCAATTTCCCCCCCCCCTTCTCCTGCGCGAAGCGCGGAAGCTTTGACGTATTAGACAAAGAAGACGATTCGTTAATTGTGCCTTTCCCGACCCTTAAATCTTATCTGTATTCAGTTCTAAGAGGGGGTGTTTCGAAGCGCGGAAGCTTTGACGTTTCATTAAATTATTAGAAAAAGAAAACGATTTGTTGTTCCGTTCTCGACTCTTAATCCTTAGTTTGAACTCAATTTTCCCCCTTACGCGCAAAGCGCGGAAGCTTTGACGTTTCATTAAATTATTAGAGAAAGAAGACGATTTGTTGTACCGTTCTCGACTCCTTTTCCCCTTTTCTTCCTACGTCCTCTTCCTTTTTTTCTTCTCTTTCTCTCTCTTTTTTTTTTTTTTGCCCGGCGTTTTGGGGGGGGGGGGGGGTGCGACCGCCCCCACCGCCCCCCCCTGGCTACGCGCCTGAGCTCAAGTGGATCGGCCAATGAGAGCACGTCAACTCACTGTACAGCGCTCAATGCGCAAAGTATACGTGGTTATGTGCATACCCGAGTCACATTGACATATAATAAGCATCATGATGAATGCCAGAAAATAATTTAAAAATTCAACTTCCTCTTTTCTCCCAAAATTTAAAAAAACATGTCTAGACCCCTAGATCTAGTTCTTCACTTCTACTTTTTTCTAGATCTAATTTCCAACTTCAATACCATCAACCATCATACCATGCCAGTCGAGAATTAAACTTTGTTTCAACTTGAAGTTTGGTGAAGATTACATTCACAACTGTTAAATTTACTAATAGAACTCTAGGAGCGCGTTTATCTAGGCTTGCCACTAGATATGTACATATCGTACCCCACTATCGTGATTTGCGGGATGTCGCGTTTATCGACCCTTCAAATACAAAACGCACCTTTTTGCGTCTTTAGATATGCCCATATCTAAGCCCTTTAAAAAAGGCTTTGCGTTTATCTACTTCTAAATTTGCCTGAAAGACGTTTGAGAAACCTGATTCTAGCCAAAAATTTACTAGGTAAACGCAACCTAGGTCTAGCCTAATATGAAAAATAAGCTAAAACTAGCAACAATCCATTCTACAATCGGCATGTTCCACTCGACTTGACTTTTTGTCTAGTCTAGACTCTTGGATTTCATATTTTCAGGCATAGGGTCTAGATCTAGTTCCATTTAAGATTGTTACAATTCTCACCCAACAGTGACCCTTGATTTCTTGGTATCTGGTTCGCCATTATCGTTAGCTGCCATGGCAAATATAGATCGAGTAAACACACCTCAAAAATAGACCTTTGGCTTCGAGCTTTGGAGTTTGGATAACGGCTTGGCGGAGGTGATGCAATGGGATGGGCTTGGGCAAATCGTCGCTTACCGACGCGACGCGATGCGGAGAATCCTGCTGCGCTTGGGTACTCGACCAGGTACTTCCGCAATGCTAGCTCTGCAGACCACGTGGGGAGAGCTTAGCGCCATATGTTGTGAATGTCAATTTTGCTGTACAATGGTACATCGCAATGACCATAGTGGTATTCTAGATTGAGACTCGCTGGGTCGTTGGTTTGTTATTACCAAGGAGTTGGGATGTGTTGGTGGTGTAGTGATGGTGGTATGGTAGTGATGGTGGTGTGTGTGCGTGTGTGTTTGTGGGAGGGGATAACATGCAATTTGTTCTCTCACTGTTCTCTGTGAACTGCATGTGCCCCCCCCACTTTTTCAAGTAGGCCTACCCCCAAAGTGCCCCTTTTTACATTGACAAGTAATAATAAATTTGTAAAAGCGCCCTTAATTCCCTTTTCACCAGTCTGATAAGTGCCCCTTTTATAATAATAATAATAATATTAATGGTGCATATAAAGCGGTTAACGCTGAATCTAAGCGCTAATTTTTATTTTTAAAACATTAACAGACCCCTTTTCCTTTGACAAGTTCCCATTTTCCTTTGCAATAAGTGTCCCCTTCCCCTTTTAATAATTAGGCCTACCCCTTTTTAACTCCGATAAGTGCACCTTATATTTTCACATGTGCCCCTTTCCCTTTCTAATACATGCTCTTTTTCCTTCTTCTAATATAAGTGCCCCTAAATTCCATTCTCATAATTACCCCTTTTCATTTCTGATAAGTGCCCCATTTATTTTAACATGTGCCTCTTTTTCTTTTTAATAAGAGTCACTTTGCACCATGCAGTCATAAAAGCCCCCTCTCACCTCTGAAAAATGCCCCTATTAAAATATGATTGGTGCCCCTTTTCTTTCAACTAATGCACATTTCTTTATTATTACAAAATATAGAGAGGGATGGAGAAAAAACAAATCAAATGGCTCCCTGTGTAAACCTGGGACCCCCGTTTCATAATACTGGTTATCAACAACAAGATACAATAACTGATAATAAGCTTTACGAAACGGGGTCCTGTTCGTGTCAGAACACTTGTGAGATTTATACTTGCATCTCTTTAAAAAACATGTTTATAGGTTTGACCGTTTTTTTGTTTCTAACGTACATTATGGTATATACATGTATGCCTGAAACAGTCTTTCATAATGCTCTCAAATGTATGACCCAAAACAATTACCGTACTACTTTTGCCACCTCTTAACATAAATATAACAAATAACACTGTAACTGACAACACATTCAAGCAAAATCATTAAAAAAGTAAAGGCACGCATATGAAATTGTTTACAAGTCAGAAAATGTGTTTAATATACCTGCCCCTCATATATTACAGATGTAGAAAGGGTGATATGACAATGCACTGTATATTATACAGCTCAAAAAGCATCTGCAAACAGTTGAATTTTTTAGACAGTAATAACTTTAAAAACTCTCTGTAATTTCCAATGATTACACATTCCAAAATCTATACATTCTATAATATAATAATGACATACACTCACAAGAAAAAAACTACTCCATTATATATCAAAAATTGTAATTTACAATGTTCAAACATGAGATTAGACATAGAATTTGTATGCTTAAATTATAAGCACATACAACAGCTAACACAACATAAGAACAAGCACGGGTAACTGCGCGAAAATGAAGGTCAATTAACCCATATTATACTTTACCACTCCATGGGTGGATTCAAGATTTAGTAAAAACAGAGGGGGGGGGGGGGGGGGGGGAGGGGCACAATGCTGACAAAATAACACATACACATAGGGGGAGGGGGGTATCGTTTGCATACTTAGGTATGCCGATTGTGTTTCAAAGGGGGTAGGAAGGGGGATTGATAAGTTGTGCTCTCTAAATCTGCATCCACTTTGACCCGATTCACAATTGTATTTCATTTAAATAAATTATGAATTGGTCTTTTTTATAATGGTTGGATGATAAATCCTAATGAGCACATGTTAGAAACATTAGGTAACCGCTCTTCATATCTTAGATAATAATGAGCATATAATTCTATCCCATTATCCGATAATACATACCATAATACCTCTAGAATAATTTGCTTTGATAATTGTTTAAATAATACATGTAGCATAGGTCTACGCAATAATTTTGAATGCAGCATCAGTACACTAAAAACTTATCTTCAAGTTGTATATATCGAAGATCATTGGGTTACTAATTTTATTATGTAATTTACTATACACTATATATCTGAATAATTTGAATTAAAACTTAATAAATGTTTCATTGAGAATTCACAGTAGACTTCTTTACTCTAATATTTTAGTCAGGATTAAGAGGTATCCAATAAAACCAAAGGTTCCTACTATCGGTTTCCATGTACATCTTAAAGGGAAATATAACACCTACCGTATGCACTTAATATAGCTTTGGACATGTTTAACACACCCCTCTAAGAAGAGAGAGAGAGAGATAAACATAATCCCTCTCAGTGAAAGATACACAGAGCTGTTTGCGATGGTCGTTTCATATCAGGAAAAAAAAAAAATTATCAAATTTTTACATTGGCAACACAATGTAGAGTTCATGATCATTCCAGTACAAATTTCCAAATTCTTTTACTTCTCTGGCAGTTCTACATGTACATGTAGCTATCATACTTTCCTTATACAATGTATTGTACGTGTCATTTTATGAGTAAACTGCACTGGCGTTGTCTCTTTGAAGATGAAACTAGGGCGATTCATTTTAGCCCTTAAAAAAATCCCAGTGCTTTACCGGTTGTAAGGCTGTATATCAGAAGAATAAAACACAAAACAGCTGTCGTTTATTACATAAGAGAGTTACAGTGAGTATCTACAAATGTCATTTTCGAAAATATTGCTAGTGATATTCGTTTGTCTCGCAATGTATGGTCAACAAGGGATCTAAAAGATCACGACGTTTCGTGCGCCGCTGCAACACTTCGTCAGGTGATAAAATATCATTTTCATTACATAATTTTATGACTTGGAGTATTTGATTATTTCAAATAAAATCAAGAATTATAAACAGTACACAAGCTAGCAATGAAACAGGAGCCATCTATATAAACACAATACAGCTCTTGTTCTTATTTCATTATGACCTGATCAATTCTACAAAATGCAATACACGTACAAGATATAGAAATGCAAAATAATTGCCCCAGCACGATACACATACACGATACACATTCACAGACGATTCACAGAATAAAGTTAAATTCTCATAACTATTTACATCTTTTAAATCTACATTTATGTACATAGGATTACATATCAGAGACGCCAAACACACTGTTGTTTGTTCAACATAAACAGTGAGATTTAGATTTAGTAAAAGGGAAAGGCATTTGCAATATTAACAGTTAAATACATGACACTCAAGTGAGTAAAGAGAATGTACAATATTGCTATGATGAACAAAAGCTATGCAAATAGTTTGACAAAGCTACTGAAAAACCAGAAACTTCCGCAAAACTTCTGCGGAAGGACGCTTCTGCAAATTGAGAAAAGAAAACTCTTGTGGTTCAGCATTTTGTGGCATGAAAAATGTTGTGAATCTAAACTACTCGCAAAGGTTTTGTGAGTTCAAGTTTCTGGTCTTGTAGTATTAGATAGACCATGAACCCTACTACATGTACATGGGTCCATGCATAAACTAATCTCTGCATGGCATACACAAACACATACATGTAGGGTGGTATTATCGAAAGCAGTCTAAATTTAGTCCATAATTTAATCCTCTGACTAAATATGGAATGCCAAGTGTCCATATGAATATATTTGTGAATAATTTGCTTGGTCGCTAAATTACCATGACAACATAATTATTTCATAGGAGGGTAAAATCTGACTGACGTGAGCGCTATACAAGAACCCACTATTATTATTATTATTATATTTTTGTAATTAACTATGTCATTACAAAATATTTCTTTAATGAAAACATATTAAATTATTAAAAAACATATTCATATGGACACTTGGCATTCCATACTGAGTCGGAGGCTTAAACCATGGACTTAATTTAGTTCGCTTTCGAGACTACCACCCATAGAGCTAAAGTAAGATTGTAGTGCTTAAAAAATGTTTCTTAAAACAAAGTGAATGTCTGTTATACTCTCAGTCTCTTTGATTTCAAATATGCACAAGGTCGTCAGTTTACTCATGCAAAATGTTTGATCAATCACCATTTTCATGCCAAGGTGTACTATAATACATTCTTAGAATCACAGTGGGAGGTTTTATTTCTTTTTATTGCTCAGGTTGTTTGGTACCTTGTGCAACAGTGCCCATAAAACGTACGACGAATACTGTTCATGTTAATACCACACAAAGTTTGAATGAGGTGAATTTTTTTTGCAAAATATGTTAGACATATACATTTGATGATTTTGTAGTTTGACAAAGACAAATAAATCTGAAAGGATATAAAAAGCATCTGACTTGAATTTTCAAAAAGTGGGTAAACAATGAGAGAAAAAAAACCTGAAGACAAGTCAAAATCCAAACTATACACCAAACCCATTGAAGGAGATTCAATATATTTAAGTAATGTTAATTCCATTAGTAATATTGATTTTTCTTGAGGTGATCTTGATTTGTGTACCGCGCTTTGAATTTTGTTGTCACAAGCGCTATATAAATTGTTCGTATTATTATTATTATTATATATAAAAAATATTACAAACATTATTCAAAATGTCATCAATAAAGTTTCACAACCATTCGTTTGTTTTACCCTTTTTAACCTTCTCTCCATGACCAAACAATACACATCAACAGAGTACCACTGCAAGCCAAGTCTCATTTACATTTTTGTCTGTGATCAACCAATCTCGCCACCACTTTGTCAAAACATCTTGATTACCGTTGAAGAGGTTATCTCTTTTATGATGCTAAGGTACACCTGAAGAAGTAATTTATCAGTGATTTAAGTATGGGATGGGATGATTGCCCAAATAGTTTACATGTCATAAGGATGTCTTACTTTACAGACAAACTGTTTTGCTTTCCATTGGTAAGCTGGGATGTAACAATTGTAAATCATTTAGGCTTGGTATATGTTTATTTGGATGAATCCAGTCTTAGCACCATATGACAGCTCCAGCGTAGCATAAATATGCACTTGATATTACTTAACTAGAAAAGCCTTACATGTACATATCAATAGGCCTGTTTTCATCAGCTCGTGTTTGCCCCGAAACCCGCTATTTTAACTATCCCGATCGCAAATTAACCAGTTAATTTGAGTCTTCATCAGCCCGCAGTTGCAATTAGCGGGATATTTGGTCAAGAAAATATCCAGAGAAATCTTGGTCTTGTTTCCAAAATATCCCAGTATTTGGGAAATAGCAGGCTACTTTGCGCACGTCCAAGCTAGTTTGTGATGAGCGTATGGGTCTGGTGAAAACGCAATTTCGAGTTTCGGAATAATATCCCAAGTCTGAAAATAGCGAAAAATTTGCCAAACTCGAGCTGATGAGAACAGGCCTAATGACTTGACACATAATGTGATGTGTGCTTGCCACCGATTGATAACTAAATTTGAGAGGGGTTAGATAAATCATCTACTCATTTGGACATGAACATGTGGGTATATCAACATGTTTAGAATATCAGATACACGTTTTCTAACATCGTAATCAAAATATTATTGGAGGAGGGAAGGCAGTGTCTTATATCTACATGAAATATATATCATTTATTTCCAAGGGATGCTACTAATACCACAGTCAAACCTGCTTTAGTGACCACCTGTATAGAAAGGCTACCTGTCTACTAAGACCACATTTTTTGTTTCCCTTGAAAATGGTTCTCATTGAAACATGTACTAAAGCAACCTGTACACAAAGACCACTTTTCTTGTCTCCCTTGGGTGGTCTTTATAGACAGGTTTCACTTTAATACTTTCATGATTTGCTCTAAACGGTTGTTGGCCAATCCTTGTTCACCCACCTCACTGGTGGCACATAACATTTGGCGATCTGGAGCAGATGTGCTGGCTCAGTGGTACAGCATTTGTCTTGAACCTGGGCCCTGTTTCACAAAACTTGTTATCTATAACAAATGCCAAATTTCTATGACAAACTTGCTCTCAGCCAATCGAATGCCACGATTTAGTAGCTTATAACAGTTACTCTAACTTGACATTGATAACAAGTTTTATGAAACAGGGCCCTGGATTTGAAACCAATTGGATGCACCTTAACACCTCATTATCAAATCCCTCCAAGAGAGGACTTAAAGCCATCATTCCCCTGGGCAATAACTTACCAGCATACACATGCTTTCTGAGCGGTTAGGTAATATAAACCATCAAACCAAAAAGTCCTAAAGTTTCAAATGGGTCAGCTACATTGAAAATTCTTTTACCACTATTTTAGGACATATAATAGGGGTACTTGCTCCCTCTTTGCACATATAATTACAAAACTTTGTTCCAAGCCAGATGCTTTTGCTTCCAAGGGGTGCATTTCTCTCCCCTTGCCACTCTCAACCAAGGTGTTTCAAGTGGGAACATTAAAAAAAGGAGCCAAGCATATACCAAAGTAATTACATCTACATGTAAGTCCTACAGAAATACAAGCTCTATCAAAAATAGATGATTATGATGATTATTATGATACAAGCCTGGTTGCTATGATGCATTCTGTACTGAGGACAGCTGTTGGGGTATTTGCTGATGATGAGTACCTAGATCTCAGACGCTATATAATCCATCTGCACTTGGAGCACATTATTCAGGATTCACACCTGTAATTCAGAAGAACAAAAAATGAGGGATAAATACATCTGAAGATTTGACATAGTCCAAGCACAGCTCATACCATCATACTGCTTATCACTCTCCTGTAAACACAAAACAACAAAAATCAAGCAAATCGTTATCTCTACCTCTTAAATATTTCTACTAAAATTGGCAATAAAATGGCTGAAGGCTTTCAATAATAATATACATACTACTACTACTACTAATAATAGTTGCAATCTTTATAGAGCCTTTTTACCCTGGCAACAAAGCACTTTGAGATGCCACCCATGGGTCGGCATTACGAGTCACCAAGCAGTGACAGTGTGAGTTCAATAAGTATGGTTTCAGAATAGATACCTGTAGGTCTTCAAACTCAATTTGAATTGTTGATGGTGATTTGGGTTGAGGAGGGAACCTGTTTCAGAGTTTGGGAGCAGTTGAGGAACAAGCCGATCAACATGTACATGTACATCCTTGAATATATTTCCTCTCTTCTGAATATCTCTTCAAGTTCTCTTGCAAGTCTTTGTTCCTCCATTTCAACAAAGTTAAAAGAATTAAGAACAAAGAGGAGTTGGGGAGACAGAGCTTTTATAGCTGCTGCACCCCGGATATAGAACTCCCTATCCCATTCAATAAAAAGTTCAGCCAATCAAAATTTGTTCCAAAAAAAACTTGAAAACCTATCTAATGTCTGAATTCTTTAGTTAAGATGTAGTTTATTTCACAAACTGATGTAATTAGCATCGTTTAATTATGTGTAATTATGTTTAATTATTTTTGTTCTCTGTAACTTCTCATGTACTTTCATATGTTTAATGTATCTACCTTGTTAGGCCCCTTAAGCATCCCTTGGGGTGGATAAGTGCACATTATACATTTTGTTAATATTATTATTATTATTAAAATCATACCTTTTGCTTTGCTGGCAGAATGGATCACTTGAAGAATGCAACGTCCAAACTCTTCCAGGATGAGGGACTCTGCAAGGTCGGAGCTATGGCTACTTCTCTCGCTCTCATCAGCCTGGGCCATCAGACATTGAAGGGTCGCCTCGGCAACCTCTTTGGTGATGAAGGAGAATGGTAACCTGATGGGAAATTACAGAAAAAATAATTAATTACTTTTCATAGAAGCTCTTCCTAACTTTTCTACGTTTTAAAAGACATTTCCTTCACACATATTTGTATACATATACACATTGGCCCAAATTCACAAAGGATGTTTGTAGACAAACCTAGGTTTACGTGCGTCATGATGCGTTTTGACGCGTTTCAGACCGAGGTTTGTCTAAAATGCATCGAAACGTGTCATATGATGCACATAAACCTAGGTTTGTTGACAAACCTCCTTTGTGAATTCGGGCCACAGTGTTAGCCAGTCAAACTCTCATTTTTTTTCCTGAGCTCCCTTTTTAATCTTTCCGAGAGCTTAATCACTCTCACTTACGTTTTTCAATTTTCATCATTATTATTCAAAAATTTATGGTTTGGTATAGCAAAATAAAGCCAGATGGGAAAAGAGACACAGCCAACTTTCTGTAAAACCAAACACTTTTGTGGTGAATGAAATGTTTGTGAATTTTGACAGTTTCATGTTGCGACATAAAAGAATCACAGCTGACACTACACTTACTTTTGAGAATTCACCAAAGCTTCTTGCCAAGAAAATGGCTGTCGTTTACAATTCACATAAGTTTCATGTCATGAATGATTGGTTTTACAGTATCATCAAGTGACTTAAAGTAGTCACCCAAAGAATCAGAAGTGTTTTGAATTGATACAAAAATCATATCGTTGCGAAGGGGAAGCCTTACTGATCAAATACAACAACCCCCCTCTTCAAAATATGTTTAGGGCCTGCAGTAATCATCTGTCAAAAATGTCATTTTGAGATCCAGATTTTCTGCCTTCAGCGGTCCTATGTAGAGCGTCAAGATTTGTGACGTCACATGCGAGAAACACCAAGCCACAAATTGCATTTTACGCCTTTCCATGATATCTATAAGATTTTTCAGCAAGTGATTCTTGTTTTTCAAGAGAAAATCTTTCCATCCATATATAATTTGTCCATAATTATCAGTTGTCATGAATTTTCTTTGGGTGACTACTTTGGTGATCTGCAACAAAGTTTTAACAACATCAAATAATAAAGAAAACAAAAGCCACCAATCTTCTAGAACCCCTCACCTTTCTCCTGTATCACTAAACTCTCTGGTCTTGGTTGGGTAGTCTTGGAGCTGCGAGGAGAGCTTGGTCCTAGCGGCCGTCTGCTGCTGGACCCGGACCTCCGCTGCATCGGCAAGGTGCATCAGGGTCTTGCGCTCCGGACTCTCCTCAAAGTTCTTGCAGCCGACGCACTTGCAGAAATTGGAGCAAAGGATCTTGGCCTGGGAGTGAAAGAAGGGGGGCAAGGACATAAAGGTCAATAAAGTCATAATGGTAATTCCTTAACACTTTGATCATAATGGTTCTGTTTTTTTTCATACTCCAGAACCTCTTAATTTCAAATTTGAAAGGGGGGCTTAAACATATAACCCAACCCCCCCCCCCCCCCCCAAATAAAAGATTGCAGTCAGGAGCCTATTGTGAAACCTAGTGTTAGAATAAGCAACTTTGAAAAATTTGGGCTTTTAAACGCTAAGGATTTCGAGAAACTAAAACATCAAATTTATCAGTGCTTCTGATAAATTTCAAATAGCTCCTACGGCCATACAATGGTAGCTGCGACCATGAAAATCTTGGAATATGCAGTTCTGATGAATAATTTCCAAACGGGAAAAGAAAATCTGTTATTTTAGTCAAGAAACGTTGTTTTGATGCTAAAGTAATATCAATCTTGAGAGGGAGCTATACAACACAAAGAGTTTATTATTCACAATTTCATCACTTTAGACTCGATTTCAACCGTGATAATGATCATTGAATATTGTAGGGTTGCATTTGCTTCCAATATGTTTATTAGAACCAAATTCATGACCCCATACTTATACTTTGAATTACCTTTAATGTGACCCCTACCATAGCTTAGAATTGAGAAAAGTCAGCACCCATCCCCTTTCTCCAAATGGTCCAGATCTTCTGGTAAATGTCTTATAAACAAATTCTATACTATAATTGGATGCAAGAAGCTCGTAAACAAAAGGCAGCATATATATGTGCATGAATAAAACCATACCTCGTAGCATTCGCAGTAGTTCTTGAGACAACCTGATCGCTTGCAATTGCAGCCCTTGTTATGCCGCCTGTTGGTCTGACTGCCGTGGCCCTTGCCTATCTTGGGATGGAAGGCATGAGGGTTCCGGTCAAGGCAGGCCTTGACCGCCTTGGTCCGTTCGTCCTCATGGTCCAGGTTGTTGAGGCAGTTGTTGCAATTGCAGTTGCGGCAGAACTCGCCGTTGGCAAAGCAGTCACAATACCTACAGGAGCAGAAGGGTCATATTGAGTGATTTCAAGTTGGGTGTTAGTGTTAGTGTTAAGAACAGTCGAGAGCTCTTAAATCGAGCTAAACATTTGCTTAACACTAACACCGAACTGGAAATCAACATTTGCTTAATCCCTAGGGGCTAGTGTTACTGAATAGGACAGTTGTACGTAAAATATTAACACCAGCCACAAAGGTCGGTTCAGCAGACGACAATTTTGCAAAATTGATAACACTAGTTACCGGAAGTTGACAATATTCAGAGGTCAAAGCCTTAACACCAGCTGATTTCTATTTCGGTGTTTAGGGCTTGTGTTAGTGTTTATTAAAAACTTGACACCAGCCCTTAAACACCCAACTAGAAATCACTCATTGAAGGAATTTGAAAGCACCTCTCAAGCCTCTTGGCCACATAGTACACCAAACTGCCTCAAAAACCTGCTGCAGCAACATAGGAACCATTGTACTGTGGATGACTTGCAAGTTGGAGTTGAACAAAATGTCTATTCTAGGGCAAACCATGAGCGCCCAGCAGAGGCGGACACTGGCACTACACAAGAAGCCTTCATCATCATCATCATCATCATCATCATCGTTTCTTCAGATGGTGCGCACTGTGAACTCGCTGCAAGCGGCTCGTGCACAGAGGGAAACCTTGCATGCATGCATTTACCACTATTGCACGTTGGGCTGTGCATTATTTCTATATCATCTGATTGATCGTCGGGCTGGAATACTTACAGTTTGAGGCACTGAGACTTGGTGCAGTTGCACGGCTTACGTGGCCTGCTCCCACTCCCATCTCCAGTTAACATCCTACAACATGAAGAAAACAAAATGAATTAACCCACTGATTTCTGAATTGTATAATCTCAATAAGCTTAATGCAGGGACAACTTGGTTTCTGCAGGCAATGGGTGACCAGAATAAAAGCATTATCTACCTTCCTGACTGTCCTGTCGAGGAGTGTCGTGGTCGAGTGGTTTAAGGCGCTTGACTGGAGATGCAAAGGTCGAGGGTTCGAATCCCGACACGGCACTAATATCCTTTGGCAAGATATTAACCTGCACTTGCTACTCTCCACCCAGGTGTTAAATGGGTACCCGGTAGGATGCGACCGTCATTGTTGGTCAAACAGTTTTTGAGCGTCATGTAACGCCTGGCTGGAATGCTCCCCAGGGAGTGGAGATTGTGCACACAGTGTGTGCGGGCAAGCACTCAATCCAATGACCGGGGTAATAGTATATTTGTAAAGCGCTTAGAGACATTTGTAATAAGCGCTATAAAAATGAAATATTATTTATATTATTATTATTATATCTGCTATAAATGAGTGCCTTTTTCATGGTCACTACTTCACGATGGTGCTCATACAGTCCTACATGTACATGTACAGTACATGTAAGTATCTTAGGGATTTCTTGTCCTATAACAGGAGCCATAATCTAGTTTGTTCTCCTGCATCAATCATGCAGTTAGTCTCTATAAAGTGATCCACCATCAAAGGGGGCTGTCTAGGTACGTTGTATCATGTGGTTTTGTATCTAATTTTATACAATATGCTCCAGGGCCCTGGCTTTTGAAGAGTTCCCAATAATCTAATTGATTGCCTATCGTATTTGCATTGAGTTGCGATTAGTATAAAAACATAAAGTTGAGTTGTGACCGATTCAGATCAACAGTAAATCTTTGAGAATGGTTCTAAAGGAGAGGAACTCACAGTATGAGCAATTTCACATACAGGCATATGGCATTGGCAGGCACACAGACAATCGAGCAAGTTTGTGAGTTCTTCCTTTCTAAACACAACCTACAGTCAAACCTGCTTTAGTGACCACCTGTCTACAAAGACCACATTTTTTGTTTCTTTTGAAAAAGGTTTCTCATTGAAACATGTACTAAAGGAACCTGTCTACAAAAAAAACGTTTGTGTTTCCCTTGGGCGGTTGCTATAGACAGATTTGACAGTACTTACAATACTTGTTTGCATCTGCCGTGCTAGCTCACAATGAAATGTGACCCAACGATGAGCAATATTTTCCCAAATTAAACCCTCACAATTTTAATGGCTTTAAAGCGTATCTGTACTAGTTTATAGGAGGGATTAGACCACCCACCCTGCCAGGTCACTGGACAGGTGGTTATCTCATCAAATCAGCTCTCAATTAAAATAAGAAAAAAAAGGATCATGGGGGACCAATGGTCATCCAGTAGGCATTGTTTTCTATATAGAGGGAGCAAGTAGCTACAAGTAGGACAATGTGGCTTTAAACTAAGTCTGTGTTCAATGGAACTGACCCATTACTGCTACTGTTAGCGGTGGAGTGTTTGATGGGAGCTGGCTGGGGCTGTGGAGGCTGACTGCTGGTACTGTTCGCTTGGGATGAGGAGGTGGAGGAGGAAGAACTTGACTGGATGGATTGCTGAGCTTGACTGGTTACCGGCTGTAAGAGAAAATCATGGAAATTTAATTTTGAAATGAGAATAAATTTGACTCTAGTATGGGTTGCTGACATTTAAAGAATAAACAGGGCCAAGGGTAATTTGCTTTTTTGAGAAGAGAGAGAAAGAGAGAGAAAAAGAGAGAAAGAGAGAGAGAGTGAAGGAGGAGAGGGAGGATGAGGAGGAGGAGGAGGAGGAGGAGGAGGAGGAGGAGGAGGAGGAGGAGGAGGAGGAGGAAGAACTGGATGGATGGCTGAGCTTGAATGGTTACCGGATGAAAGAGAACATTATGGAAAATTGAATTTTGAAATAGGAATGAAGTCGACTGGTATTTAGAATGGGTTGCTGGCAGTTAAAAGATGAACAGGGCCGAGGGTGATTTGCTATCTTGGGAAAAGGGAGAGAGAGTGGAGGAGGAGGATATGGAGGATGAGGAGGAGGAGGGGGAAGGAGAAGGAGGGAAAAGGTGGAGGAGGAACTCAACTGGCTACCAGCTGTAAGAGGACATCATGAAAAATTGAATTATGAAATAAGAATAAATTTGACTGTTATTTAATATGGGTTGCCGGCAGTTAGAGAAACAACAGGTCTGCAGGTAATTTGCTCTGTTTTTCAAAGATAGCAAGAGAACGAAAGAGAGAGAGAGAGAGAGAGGAGAATGAAGAGGGGGATGAAGAGGAGGAGGAGGAGGAAGAGGAAGAGGAGTAGGAGTAAGAGGAAAAGGAGTAGGAGTAAGAGGAAAAGGAGTAGGAGGAAGAGGAAGAGGAAGAGGAGGAGGAAGAAGAGGAGGAGGAAGAGGAGGCGGAGGAACCCAACTGGTTGGATGGTTGAGCATGAATGGCTACCGGATGAACGAGAACATAATGGAAATTTGATTGATGAAATAGGAATAAAGTCGACTCTGGCATTAACAGTTTGTAACTTGCAGTGAAAACATAAAGCTAAGGAGGAAGATGAAGTAGAATTGGACTGGTTAGATGATTAAGCTTGGATGGATACCAGCTGAAATTGAAACAACATGGTGGATCCAAACTATGTTTTATTCTTCATTGCAATGTTCTCAAACCTCTCTGATCATTTTTTTTCATCTTCTCATTTTTCACAATGACTAAAACCTCTGTGATTACACGATGGACTTCCCCCATGGAGTATCAGTCAATTTGATGTCCTTTAAAGCTCGTCTGCACTAGTTTGGCCAGGAGGGATTAGACCTCCCTGCAAGGTCGCTGACAGGTGGTTATCTCATCAAATCAGCTCTCAATTAACATATGAAAAATAGGATCATGGGGGACCAATGGTCACCGATTAGGAATTGTTTTCTATATAGAGGGAGCAAGTAGCTACAAGTAGTGCAGTGGGGCTTTAAAAGTAAAAACAGAGTCTTTAATTGCAGACTTCCAAGCACTTACCTGTGTAAGATAGTGAGCAGGTATCACAGCATAGCTCTGAAGGAGGTTACCACCAGCTGACAAGAGAGTGGTGCCTGGTGCTAGTTTTCCAGCATTAATGATCTTTAGGGCTGCATTGGCAGGCATGATGAATCGTGGTTGGTTACCAATCCCTCCTTGGACAATGCCTTTGTTGATAGTCTAGAATGGGAACGGTTAGGCAGAGTGAGAGAAGAACAATATTACATTTGCATCAGCTACTACTTGTACGTTATACAAGAGAAGATATACCAACGTGAATATGTCGAATTATACTCATAATTAGTGTTGTAACATCACAGATATCTCCAATTCCGTTTAACCGCCAGTCAAAACCGGACAGTTTTCGGTTAACCGATTTATTTATCAAAAAAAAAAAAAAAAAAAAAAGAAAGAAATTTAAAATAATATATTTTTAATATATTTTTTTTTAAACCCACGCGGGAAGGACTTTCATTAAACTACGAGGTGCAGTGCGCTGATTTGTGCTTGTGAACTTGTCACAAATAATAGTAACAATGTCGTGATAGAAGTATGTGTATGTGTAAGATCATTGATGTAAATTAAAAACAGTAGAGGACCTACGATAGAACCTTGTGGTACGCCATGTGTAATAGAAGAAACATTGGAGGAATTATTATTATAAACTACATATTGAGATCTATTAGAAAGATTACTTTCAAACCAAAATGACAGACAAATTGGAGTGTTCTAGTTTCCGAGTGGTGAGTCAACACACTGATTACTGAGCTGGGAGATATTGCCAGACATAGTGCCAGGTAGAGGGGATAAATCGAAACTTAAAAAAAAAAAATCAAAAAAAAAAAAAAAAAAAATCAAAAAAACGGGAAAACGAAACCGTCCAATTGAAAACGGATAGAGCCATGAACGGTCGGTTACCGGACGATTAAACGTTTAACTACAGCACTACTCATAATAAACAAGAAAAAAACAACTTTTGGCCCATATCAACAAAGCTAGTTATCAATTAAAGTCAAATAATCATGACTTTTTAGGGGAATTTGACTTCATTCTCCTGTTTACCTCGATAACACTTTGCTAATCACTGAGAACAGACTTCCTTCTTGTGATCTACAGGTTTGACTTAATACACATATCTCCCACTACCTTTTTCGAACTGAAAATATAAAATAAATTTCACCTTTTCATAGGATGATCATTTTGATACTTGTAGGATTCTTTTTTTCTTTTGAAATTTGTAAACTCAGTTGATTCTTTCAAATCCATGTGACAAGCAACAAATAAACTATTTTGTATACCGTACGCACTGTAACTAAGATTAGCAAGCGCAATATTCAACTCGCAAAAATAAAGGTATGACTTCTTATGCATGTTTTAAACCGGCTGAATTGCATGCAACGCAAATTTAACAATGCAGAAATAACAGCGTTTACAATTACAGTAGTTACAAAGACAAATGGCCTTACCTGGGCTGGTGCTATGGGTATGTTAATGGTCCTTGGGGCTGCCCCTCCCACTTGGCCAGTGGAGGTCAGCGAAGAAATAGCTTGACCCAGAGCTGGGGCGGGAGCGATGGGCTTAGCATTGGAAAATTGAAGGACAGGCTTAGCTGCAGTGGAATAGAAACATGTGTATGTTACAATAATAATAATTACATTTCGAGGGTTCAGTGACACAAAGACGTAACTCAATATTTTGCCAAAATGTTCAGAAAAAATGTGGGCTTTCCAGGAAACACAAAGACTTAACTCCACCCAACACCCCATTGAAGTCAATGGCTAGTGAAACATAGACTTAACTCCTTAAGGCCCAAGTGCTCAGTGACACATAAACCACTTTTTCTCAAAATGGAGTTACGTCTTTGTGTCGCTGACCCCTTAATTTGTATAGTGCTTCATAGTTACATTTCTAAGCACTTTACATTGTATTCATTATTAACCCGGTCAATGGATTTAATTGCTGATCCGCACATGATAGTACACATGCGCCGCTCCCTGGTGAGTATTCCGACCATATCTGGTGTGTATATGTAGACAGAAAAATGCATCTTTGGATCAAGGGGTTTTAAGAGATGGAGTCATATCTAGCTCATTCCCTTTGTACTATCTTTGATGCCGGCAGGGGGAAATATGTCAGGCATGTGTTTAAAAAAAGATCAAAGGATTAGCAAAGATCATGTCCATAACATCATATCCACAACCGCTGTATAGTATCCAAAAAACAAAAACCCACAATATTTAAAAATACTCATGTAATCCAGAGTGCTTGTGGTAGAGAAGAACATCCTGTTCATCATTGTACATGCATTATTGAAGATTTTTACATGTACCGGTAGGTAATTAAGAGAATTGAAGACAAAAAGAGATATCCAATTCATCCTGAAGTCATTTATTTACACCCTAAAAAAAAAACCCACACAAAACAAACATCCCTGTACTCCTAACTATCAAACAGTAGAAAAGAAAACAAAACAAAAATTCACTCAGTTTGACCACTGGCTTGTTTCTGGCAGGAATCATTAAATGATCACACAAAAAGCTAAAATTGTCTGTAATACATGTATGTAATGTCCCATATGGCATTCACTGAATCCCCCTTTTGTCACCCTGTTCTGGCCAATCCCACTAAACTTGAATTATTCCTACCTTGCGTTCCAGAAGTGGTGGCGTTTGTTGATACGTTAACAAGCCGCATATAGGGAAAGTTCTTGCCTGCCATGCTGACCGCTTGGATGTTCCCTTGACCAGACAGGTTGCCTGCTGGTCTGATGGTGGTCAGTCCTGAGGCTAGATGAGGTTGTGCTTGACCCGCGGCACTGATCTGAACAGGAACGGGTGTTCCAGGAGCGACTCCAGATACCTGCTGTAAAGGTAAATTCAAAGATTTTCAATTACAGGGGACCAATTACTTACATGTACATTGTATTATGTTTCGTTCTTTATGTTTGGGTTTTCACGAATGCTCTTAAATACTATAATATCCAGGGGGCCGTTTCACGAAACCAACTCCCTGACAATCATATCTTTGTCTGCGACAGGAGATGTCAGGAAGCAAAGAACCTAAATGTATTTTACAAAATCATGATAAGTGACAATTTCATGACTTCGATACTGTCATGATTCACCGATTGTTATTTGTCGCTACAAGTCTGTTGTCGGGGAAGCTGTCGCTCGTCTTGGCAAAGAGCCTGAAGAGGGGTTTGTGAAATACTTTATAGCATACAAGTCGAGCGATAGGGTTGAGATATCGTTGATATTGTACTTCGATTTTGTGAAACAACCCCCAGAACATTCATTTTTAATAGCTTACCATATTTTTTATTTACAAAATATTGCACAGTATTACAACCCCCCAAAAAGGGGGAAAAACAGCATGGTTTGATAGGAATACTTGAGGCACTCATACAATCTCGTACCAAATTTGCACATGAGTTAATTCTAAAACTCTGATGAAGGCCTCAATGAAAAAAAGAAGAAGTATCCTTTAGTGCACTTTTGTTGTTTATCATTTAAATGTTTCATATGTAGAGGGGGATGAGTTTTTGATCCTTTAAACAATCTAAAAATAATATCTTGTGGAGTGATTAGTTTCCTTTTACAATTATTATAAACTTATTGAAAAGTTTAATTATATTGCAACATGAAGAAAAAAAAGATATGGGAAAACATATCTCTATTCTCTCCTACAAAAGAACAGAAGTATTACCAGGATCTTCAAAATGATTAGACGACTGCACAGTATAGTGAAGACGATGTAAGAGTGTTGCTAGCGCGCACTCGTTCTCTGCTCTGCATGTAGTCGTGTGGCAATTGTTTCGGAGGCGATTTTGGACCATTTCCTTTTTTAAAGTCGCCCCCGTAGTCACATTTTTGGCCTATTTCGCAGGTTCATTTTGGTATTTCTGGGGCACATTCGCCCGCGTCCCCCGTTTTTTTCTTCTCCTTGCCCCCTCCTTGATCTTGATAAAAGGTTTCTACAACGGTTTGTTAGGAAATAGTGAAATGGTTATCTGGCATGGCAGACCTCTCTCTGTAGTTGGCAGACAAAGTTAGGACTTTCTTGTTGGTTTCTTGAAACGAGCCTCAGAGACTTCGAAAAGTTCAACAATACAGCATAACTTTAAAACAGATACAAATCAATAAATAAAAAGTGAAAGTATTACATGTACATGATCACTAACCCATGATCAACAAGCAAATTTTTCTTCACAAGAATGAATAAGGAATAGAAGCAAGAAAGACAGTATACTCACCGATGATGGAACAGAGGTGTTCATGACATTGATGACTTTGGCTACAGCTCCGGAACTTAACGTGATTGTCCCCGCTGTCGTACCCATGGACCCCTTCACTAAAATGGTCTGTCCCACCGTGCCAGAGGTTGATGCAGGGGCAATCTTTTTAGGCGTTGTCGGACTTGCAAGCATGATTGTCTTTCCGGGGCTTTTGACAGTGGGTAATGCTATCCTATTCGACGGAGCAATAGTCTGTTTACTAGGTGAACTTGCTATGACCACCCCCTTTGGAATGTTGCTTCCTTGTGACACGGTGATGACTTTGATAGGCGATCCGCTCCCTATCACCTTAGGGTCACCTTGAAATTTGAAAGAAGTGTTTGCCCCGGAAACATTCCCTGAGGAAACTTTGTTGCCGAGGTTGCGCGTGATCACTACTTTTGTTACAGTTTGCTCTGACGAAGATGAGGGCAGTGCCCGTTTGACGGCTTGCAGAATACCCTTGTTTTCGCCATCGTTCTGTATGATGAGTCCTTGTTGTGAGAGCTGAGCTAACATTTGAGGGGTAAGGATTTGCATCGGGACATTTCCACCCCTACCTGCCGTTCCGCTCACAATACGTACTGTTCCTGGTGCCTGCTGGTTGCCATCCCCACCATCTGATTTGATCAAAATGTTTCCTGAGGACTCACTGCTACCGTTTGTCTCACCTCCACTTTTGTCACCCTTCGCAGCCATAATGCCCAATAAATTCTTCAATAGAGTACAATAAATTGACAGGTGTTTGGCTCTTTTGCAGAGCGCATGAGTTGGAAGGCCTAGCGCTTTGCAACGTCATCAGTTCCTTGCATCAAGTTTGTGTAACGTGTTTAAAGAATCCCTCAGATTTTTCGGTGGCCATTTCTGGAGAATCTGAAAAAAGACGAATATCGATACATGTTGAGTTTACTCTCTAAAATAGGAATTAAAGGACATGCTTTACTACATGTAATTTAGTGCTTTCAAAATACAAAACTGAGAATCAAGGGGAAAAAGAGGCAACAATCTACAAGTACATGAATGTAAGGACTTAAAGTTGATACTCTAAGACAATCCCAAATACTGAGATAATTACATAAATAGAAAGCTTTTAACCCCCATAATAACACCAAATGGTGTCCACCCGACAAAACAAGTTTAGAATAATGAATTTATTCGAGTAAACTCTACCAAAATATCTAAATCTGAAACCCGGAAGTGCACGTAGAGTCGGGCCTCTATCCGTGACGTCACGAACGGGAGTCATGGGCTCAGTGAGAGTGAATGGCAGTGATATCCCTACGTAAATGCTATCCTGTCAGAGCTTAGATTTGTTGTTGTTAAGGAGTATATTTGATGGATTTTCTGTCTTCATTTGAATGAAGAATAACGAAGCAACATTTTCCAGTCGCTGATTTCTTTTTATATCCTCATATTCACCTATTTGGTAGAGATTTAAGACGAGTTAGTTAAATCGTGCACTTATGAATAGGCGGATGCATTATATTGTCATCAGATGTACATTAGCAGTTTTGTAAAACGAATAGGTCTAGAACTATTATAGTACTTATCATAGATGTGTGTGACTGCCTCAAAAAAGGATACAGTACCAGTTAAACATTTTATGTTGTAAAATATCAAACTTGAACGAGATCATGCAAGCGCGCTTCCTCTATAATATTTTGGCGAGTGATGCGGCTCTTGCATGGACGTTCGTGGAGCGAGCAGAATCGGGAGGTAAGACCAAGCCGCTGCTCTAGGCGCTGCTTGCTTGTGATGGAACGTACGTGCGCTAGTTGTTTACCGGCAATTGCAAGAGAATGAAAGCGACGTTGCCAGCTAAGAAAAACAACTAACAAAGACTTGCTCCTGACTACCGGTGTCAGAATTGGTAGATGAAGGATGTTCAGGGCCAAGGAAGGTGAAAGACATGGGAAAAAGGAAGAAGAAACCATCGGGAGATCGCTGTAGTGTATGGTAATGAACTGTGCATGGGTAGACAGCTACTGTTCACTCCCTGCCTGGGCCGATTTCAACACCAAAACAAAAATTACATGGTGAAAATATCGACTAATAGCACATCGTTGGCATGTATATGTCATAATTTTTTAAAGGGGAATTGATATTAATACTATGAAGTACTAGGGGAAGGTAAAGAATTGTACATAGAATTATGATTTATTAGACTTTTCAGCCTTTGAAACAAAAATATGCAGAAAATCGTATCACTCTGCACATGTTTGCTATGGAACATCCGGGTACGTGAATATACTCTCTCCCGGACGTGAGGTCATAAATAGTAGACCAGCGTCGTGACTGATTTTCTATGCAAAGAGAGGCGGATATTTTAGACATTTCAATTGAGGATTTCGAGTAGACAGAATTTTTTTGTGATATACTAAGTAATTGAAAAACTTAAAAATAACATATACTTGCCGTAGGTAACAAATTAAGGGACATTTATTTGCTTAGAGTATCAACTTTAATTAAACTGAAAAAACTACATAATGACTCTAGTTAAATTAAATACCTTAACCAAAATCGGTCAATGTTTTTATTACCAAATTGAGATTCATAACTTTATTACTCGTGACCCTGAAGGCGATGCTCAACAAATGAGGTGTCATATGAAAGAGCAGGTTTTTTGCAATTTGCCCCAAAAGGCTCAACTCGGATCTTAAAAACATCTTGCTCAAAATGATGATTTAAACATTGTTCCCATCATAGCTCCGAGATTTCCCACTTTCTTGAATTGAGCCCCAGAGGCACAAGTTGTTCCAGATGTAAGGAATATTTCCTAGACCCCTGACGGGCAGAGTTTGATGTTTGAGGGGGCACATGTATGTAATTGATCGACGTCCTGGGGAGGGGTCTAAAAAAGTTCAACCGATCTTGGACATTTTTGGGGGGCATGTCCCCCCCCCCCCCCACCCGTGCCTGCCAAGGGATCACATGCGATTACAGTTTTTTGTTTAAATAGTCAAAGTCCCTATATTTTGATGTTTTATTATGAATGATTTTTAATGTTATTTTTAGAGTATTTGAAAATTGGACCTACATGTATTTTCCTTTCCAATCATCATTTCTTCTAAATCAAACTGAAACTTTTCAGTCTAGATAATGAAAATCTGAGGACAAACTTTCACCAGATTCCTGGAGAGTGAAGAGTCTCTTGTCACGCGTTGTGTGTGTACCAAATGTTACCGCCTTTCATGTATGGGGAAGGTTGACAGAGAATTCCCCATACCAGTGTATACTAATGTGTAATAATCAATAATATTTTATAGTAAATTCTTTATTTACGTAATTAACAAGTTAAGAAATAGAGTCTGAATTGACTAGTTCTACCTTTAAGTGCGGTAACATTATCATAAGATCTAGAGTTTTAGACATTACATAGATCTGCTTTAATAATTAAAAATGAAAATACTTAATTTAAGGTATGGTCTATGGTATAGGGGCTCTGGTCCGAGAAAAAAGGAACGTGTCTGTAAACGCGGACAGACGCGTCCTAAAAAATAAGGATCGCGGACGATTCTTATTTTTGAACCGCGTGTTGGCGATGCGAAAAACAGATTCCGCGATGATGCTCCTTAAGTTAATGCATTTCACATGCACTTTGCACAGAGACTTACACGTTATGAATGATAAATCCTCGAGAAGACGGACAACCCGTAAAAGTAGACGGTGAACTTGGGATATTTTATTACGCAGAATCCGTTTTTCACATTGCCAGAGCGGAAACCCTACACATGCAGAGCACCGATGAAAAAAAATTCTGTGAAAACGCAGACGATCCTTATTTTTTAGGACGTGATTTGTTCGATTTTACAAGGATATCCTTGTTTTTTATGCGGACGATCCCCATTCCTGGACCAGCACCCCTACTGATAATACAATTGTATACAGTAGGGGCACTGGTCCAAGAATTAGGATTGTCTGCATAAACGAGGATCGTCTTTGTAAACGCGGACCGATGCGTCCACAAAATTATGGATCGTCCGCAGTTTCGCAGACATTTCATATTTCTGATTGGCACGTCGACGAAACGAACAAAAACGGATTCCGCAATAATTTTCTTGATGCATTTTACATTGAGATTGTACAGAGACTTTCACGTTATGACTGAGTGAAATCCTTGGGAAGACGGACAACCCATAAAAGTAGACAGTGAATTGGGATCATTTTCTTACGCAGAATCCGCAGTTCAGGAACCTGAAACCCGCAGAGCACCGATGAAAAAAAAGAATATCCTTATTTTTGAGGATGCATTTGCGCCGCGTTTACGAGGATATCCTCGTTAAATGCAGACGATCCTCATTCCTGGACCAGCATATTTTTAAGCATTAATTATTGAAAATATTTGAATTGAAGGTAGAGTCTATGGTCTATAGTACAATTGAAAAGGGCAGTCTGTTTATGGAGTAATTACATGTTTTTAGACATATTTAACCAAAATATTATTAGTCTATTAACAATAACAACATTGTTCATTACATGAGACGCCCAGCGCAGCGCCAATCAAATTATCATACACACCAACAACAATAACGCCGCCCCGTTAGGCCAGGCGCAACTCTCAACACTGCTTCGTACATCTCTCGACTCAAGTTCTATTTCCTTTTACGTGGCGCACTGATGCAGCATTTTACATCACAGCACCATAATAAAACCACAAATTTCTTACTTCATAATGAGCCAATTGCTAAAATACTTCACAATCACTTTAGGCATTTTCATATAATGCATACAGATCAGTTGATGATAACAAATATCTTACGGATAGTGAGAAAATCTTGCATTAATAGAAGACATCAGTACAGTCCATTTGTTCAAAATCACGCGCCGAGCATCAGTCGTGTCCCCATTCGGCCTATTGTGATATTTTGGGATGTACAAAAAAGTAACAGAGCCTCTCATAATATATAAATTAAAGCAAAAGTCAAGATGAAATATTTTCATACACAAATCAAAAAAATACATTTAATATAGATTTATCAAAATTATTTTAATTTTGCTAAAATACTACAAAAAATAAGGACTATTCATTTCAATAAAATTACTTTGTCATCATTTATCAGTCTCGTTCAATATGGCAGCTTCCATGAAACAACAATTGTCCACTCTCTTGAACGCTGGAGGAGCTCCAAAAGATCTAACAGAGAAGTAAATAGCTTTATACAACTTTTTAAATAGTCTTTAATGTTCAGTGTATAATTTCTTTGTAATATAATTGTATAAATTATCGTTGGTACATTCGAATTATGAAACATTTCCTTGCATTGATATGAATGTTTTTTCTTGTGATAGTCCCGTGCACTATATTAATTGTCGCCTTTTTTGTTGCGAATGGGGCGGGTGTGTGTGCAATTGTGTGTCCGGACAGATCCCGGCTCAGGTTGTGTATCCGGAGAGTTGATTTAAAACAGCAATTTGAAGAAGTTTACAAGAAATATTTCATAAATTTTCTAAGACTTATACACAATATAAAGCATCAATATTAATGATGGTTAGTGTTTGATGCATACAAAGTAGATTATTTTTAATCTGATGGCAAAAGAGACTGAAAAGTATTTATGTTCTTAAATAAAGGTACTAGTACTACTAGACTATGTCCTTTTGCAGCCAACCTCAAATTCTGTAGAACTTTGCAGGAATTATGAATATGTCATGTATGTCCTATCTGTGAAATTTAAATGTTAGCAGTGTCCTCATATTCAAATTATGCAAGGAAACCCGTTTTACTTGCTAGACTTCACTGTCAGACACTATTGAGTGACTGACTGGCCTTTTTTCTTCGTTGGTGATAACATACATGAAAGAGTTGTAAAGGGTACATGAGCATTTGTCTACATCAATACCCACTTATTGTGATGGCCAAGATTAAACTGAATCTTTGCGCAGCATAAAACGTATGACCATTCGGTACAATTGTCTGAAAATCAAGACTATTACTTTGGGCTCTATAGCCCTAAGTCGATTTGACAACTAATAGTCATTATTTTCCCACTTGAAGAAATTTCAAGCCTACCTTTTTTAGGGAAGTTCTAAATTAGTATTATCTTCAAATGCAGTTGGAATTTAACTTTTTCATTTTTTGGGCCTGCAAATGGGACATAGTACCCTTTAACACCCAATCCCCCATTGATTATGCTAACTGCATACTGCAGGGGATCGTGGTGCAAATCCATTTTCGTAATTTGCATGCTTTATCGATCAAACTCAAGTTTTTACGGTTTAAGGACGAGCGGCATCATCCCTGACGAGACTTGTCATGACTTCTCAATATGTCGTGGACAAAGATGTGACTGTCAGTCTGTCATGGATTTGGTTTTCTTCTTCTTCTTCTACTGGAAATCTAATTCTTCTTCTTCTTCTTTTTTCCTTAGTTCTTCTCCTTCTTCTAGGTTTTTTCTTATTTCTTCTTCCGCATGTTCTTCTTCTCCTCCATTTCCTTAAGTTCTAAGTTTCTTTCTCAGTTTCTTCTTCTTTTCCTCCTTGTTCTTCTCCTTCTTTTCCTTCTTTTCTCTCCTCCTTCTTTTTTACCTTAGTTTCTTTGTTTCCTTCTTACTTCTCATCCTCTTCTCATTCTTTTCTTCTTCTTCTTTTATATCTTCATCATTTTCCCCTTTTTTTTCCTCCTCATCTAACATTTCACCTTCTTTTTCTTCCTCCTCCTCCTCCTCCTCCTCCTACTCCTCTTCTTTAAAAAAAAATCTTATTTAACTTATTCTTCTGAGCTAATTTTTATATAAACAATTTCAATGTTTAACTACATCAAATATTTGTCAAAATTATTTTGGTTTTTGTGTTGTGGGGCAAGTCCGGGATTTCATCCATAATTTTGTAATGTATCCAGGATAAAAATACCAGCACAACTGGTGAATAAATTAAGTTGAAAGCCATTGCTACCAGCTTGGATCATGCCAAATGTCAAGAAGATTTTTAACATTTGATGTTGACTATTTTCATTATTCATTCCATCATTCTGAACATATAAGGACATTTAGCAACCAAATAGCGGGGGCTTGCCTAGTTTAATACCCCACTCTCTCTCTCTCTCTCTCTATCTCTCTCTCTCTCTCTCTCTCTCTCTCTCTCTTTCTCTATTTCCTCTCTCTTTTATTTCAACTTTTTTCAGCATTTTTCTGAAGTTCTGATATTATAGTATTAATGACTGCTTTGAGGAGAAATAGTTGTTTTATTACGCTCAAGGGAAGGTTAGAATTGTGCTATTCCCGAGGCTTGCCGAGGGAATAGCCCAATTGTAACCTTCCCGAGAGCGTATGAAACAACTATTTCTCGAATATTAAAGCAGTCATTAATACTTTTATATGCCGAAAAAAAATAGACTAAAAAAAAAAAAAAAAAAAATATTTTTCAATTTTGTCGAAGACGGGATTCGAACTCTTGCGTACAATAAGAGGTGTATCGAAACCAACGCTTAGACCACTAGGCTATCGCGCGTCGTTAACATGCTCGCAGTTTTCTCCAATATATACATTAAAATGGATTGAAAACGGCTCTGCGTGAGGGATGCTTCGCAAAAGCTCCATGAAATGGGCCCTTCTTTTACTTTTGCAATGCATATTGGCACGAACTTAGATCAAGATCTATCGGCAGATGTTGTTTTTTTTGTTTTTGAGAGTTTATTTTCGTCTTCATGTCAACAATGCAAGATAAAATTGTCGGTAAGATCGATCGAGATTCAATTGTATTGAAATTACCGACCAATCCTTCGCACACATTACGGTATCCTCCATCGCTCAAACCATTTTTTAACATGTAAACCTATGGGGTAACCATGGAGTAACCATGGTTATTAAAAATATTGAAATGTTTTATGCATGGTTACCGAGAATTTTACAGGACAGTTGAAGTTTATGAATGCAATTCGACCAATCAGATGGCTGGATTTCTTAAGTGAGGTATATAATGTTTTATATACATGGTGTATTGGTACCATCTTTTTATCATAATTAAACAGGTACCGGAAAATCCTCAATGATATCCTACAGCTCGGTGAAGATGATCTCGTGAATGGATTGCAGTTCTTCATTGAAACAAGTATGCATTTCATTCGTATTCATTATTCATAATCATAGTGTATTTAAATTGAATGATAGTGGGGAAAATATACTTCAAATTAGATATTATATGTTGTTATTACAATTGTTTAAATGTTTTCATTTTATACATTTATATATTTTATACAGCTGTATTCACGAAAATGAATTATTTTTTTTCAATTTTTAGATTCATCTGTTGGCCTTTTTTAATAACGTCCTATGGGCACATGTAAAAGTTGTTTTGAACTGACCATGCTTAACTGTGTAAATAAAAAATACAAAAAATAGTATTTGCAGTTTAGGTGTACTTGATGTTATTGATTTTGGCATTGCTCTTTGAGTTTAATTCTTGAGGTTTGATTATGACGGTACAAGGTTTGCCTTTCAAGCCAGGCCATTATCCAAATAAAAACCCAAATTCAGTTCTGCTGCGTAATACATTTTGTGAGATGCAAAGTTTTTTGTGGGAGGCTTACCAGTCTTGGAAGTAATCAGTGGCTAGTCTTCCTCCATCCTATACTTGAGCTTGTAAATATTTGTAAATACACTGTATTATATTGTAAATAGCACTCGAATGGACGTAAATTGCGGTACACACACAAACGCACATTGTTTGCAAGAATCTTCAGTCAATTGAAGGAGGCAGACTTAATCAGAAGAAGAAGAAGAAGAATGATACAATTCAATTTAATTCAGTTTATTAAATTCCAATAAAATATACAAAACCGAATACAATCATGACAGAATAACAGTATAAATCAAGAGTACAAAATAGGTAAAATACAGCACTCTTTGTAACGCTTGTTTAACTTTCTATTTTTTCATTTTGTTTTCCGTAGTGGTGAAGGAGAGCGTGAGTCTGGTCATCTCCAGCAGCTCCTGTTGGAGGTTTGTAACCAGCTCCCTCAGCTCCCTGATCCAGTTTCACAAAGGGTCTCTCACTTCCTCCTGGAGAAGGTCCATCCAGAGCGGTCTCCTTCGAAGAACAGGTAACATTTAATTCAATTCTATTTATTCACTCATTAAAACCACATAGGATACAAATAAAAAAACTATATGATTACAAACATTTTTACAATAAATACAAGTGAAGCTTGGTTTAAAAATGAGTTGGACAAATGAAAGATTAACATTTGTGTAAATTTCATCCCTACATTGAAAACAAGAACATCGCAAGTTACTTTACCCTCTAAATGTGAGGACAAAAAATACATTACAACCCCAATATAAGGTGTTAGGTACAAAAGACAGCTTAGATGGTACAGCAGTGATGATGGAATGAAAAGGTAAATAGAGAAAGGGGATGAAAGAAGAGCAAGGAAGTGCAAGAATGAGAGTGAGAGAGAGAGACAGAGAGAGAGAGAACATTCTAACCTTCCATCTTGTTATCAACAGCAAGGATGCAGTTTTCAGACCCTGATGCTGCCCCCATTTCAGGCCTTTTCAGGCTAAGGCTATCCAAACCATTCTCAACATTCTTATGATAGTGCTTCCCATAACCATATGTACCAATTTTCAACAAAGCCTTTCACAATATGATGTTGCCTTTAATATTCTTATATTATTAGTTTTCCATTTCTTGTTTATTATTATTATTATTAAAAAACAAAAAAAATCTTCATTCTTTTTAATTTTCAGATGGGTTAGTGTGAGGCAGCATCTATCATCCATATATGAGAAAGAGCAGAACTGGAGGGAAGCAGCCAGAATTC
>JAVYIG010013401.1:0-47642 GCA_035222895.1 Strongylocentrotus droebachiensis
AGAGCAATATCACCCAAAGCACACTCGCATTTCTAGATGTTATAATTATGGTACTTATCAAAGGTCTTTTCAGTCTTCTGTTATGATAATGTAATAAACCCATCAGGATTGGGTTTTTCTTCTTTATAATTGATGTAATTTTTCGCACTGCGACCTCACAAATCTTACCTTTAAAGATAAACAAAATATTGAAATCATCCCTGATAATGTAATCACAATATAGGGGGTATATACAAATGTTTTTTTTTTAAATATATATTTTCGCTTTGAGATTTACCTTTGTAGGTGCCCTATTTATTTTCTCCAGAAGTTAAGTGCCCTTTTTTGTTGGTGCCCTCCCCCCCCCCCCCCCCCCAATTTGGAAGTCGCTCCGCTGCCTCTGTTTGCACTCAATTAGTCTCAATCAATTAAAAAAATCATTAAATAAAAAATTCTAAACCAAATTGTTACAAGTAATGTATATCAGCAGAAAGTAGATAACAAGGGCTGTTTGCTGCCACCTTGTGCCCAAGATTTGAATAACTCTTCTATATAGCCGTTGGTCTCTAATTTCTACTCACTGAAAATGCTTCGCAAAACTCCAAAATATGTGAGGAAGAGGAAGGTGTTCAAAGGAGATCAATACCAGGTATTACAAAAGAGTAACATGAATGCTGGAGAGGTGCCAGAAGAACTAACAGCTAATTCAGAGATCGTGGAAGCTTTCCCTGAATAAGTGTTTGGACAGCCCTATTTTTGGCCCTGGTCCCACATGTGAAGATCCGCGTCATTAGTGACCCACAACTTGCAGCTGCTTTGCAAAAAGGCTCACGTGTGTCTGGGAGGTATGTACTTACTATAAAACAATATTTTTAGTTTGCAAACTGTTACTTTGAGATTGTATTGCATGCTCAAGGGGTGAATGGCTCAAAAAGCCAAATCAAATTATTAAGAATAGAGTAAAGGAGGGGGTAATCGACAATCACCAGTTTTCGGCTGATCTGTTGGATGCATGGTAAAATCCCTTTAAAATACATCGCATAACAGCATATCATATATCCCACACATACCATACCATGCCAGAGTCACTGAAGAACCACATTTGCAATGGAAAATATATCCTAAAATATCACATTTTAGAGATGTAATCGGCGGTCCCGCTCCCCGAATCTGAAAAATTAAGTATCTTACGCGTGTAAGGAATATGGGTACCATAAAATGAGCTTTATTTCAAGTATTTTTCAGATTCCGAAATATAAAATATTTTTTTAGAGTCCGATTTTGTGTGATTCGCAAGCTCAAAAGTATCTCATCGCATGTACTTAATCAATGCAGCCGGATACCGCAGCGCACACACGATATCTCTGTCTAATTCAGATTCCAATTTCTGATCACCGCAGAGGTAGTTTTCGGTACGGGAAGCTCCGGCTTGGGATACCTGCTCTGGCCGCTAGTGCTATAGATCAGTGGGGAAACGCATGGCGCGCTTGCTTGCTTCCTATTGACTTTGTACTTGCGGCCGAAAACTGCCTCGCTAGGCAGAAAACTACCTCCGAAACAGTGAAAATGGAAATGAATTTTGTCATGGCAATTCATGATTTTTTTTTATGGGATTCTTTCTTTGTTTAAATAATATTAGTATTTGCTTCATGATTTGAACAAGAAATGATAATAAATAGGAAGTAAAGAGTCCAAAAAATAGGATTTTGTCTTAAGTGGCCGAAAAACCCTTCCTTTTACTCTATGGCATCGGAATGTACAAAAATAAGGATGAGGTCTAAAGACTACTCCAGCAAAGCATGGAGAATAAGGGCGCGTTCATGCTTGATTTTGAAGGTAGAATGAGCGATCTGAAACGCTCATCGTAAACGCTCATCGTGATCGCAGTTCCACGGTGTAGCTGTTCATGCTTACTTCTCTGGCTCATCCAGGCAATTCTCCTTGTGTGGCATTGTGTGACCTTCACTGTGCATGCTACGTAGACCCACTAGAGGTCAGTGCGTTGACCCCATTTAAACGCGTTTACAATTGTAAACGCATCTTTTTGTGAGTTTACGATCGGCGTTCGTGATCGCCGTTTTTCGGTGATTCTACAAAAGTGAGCATGAACGCAAGCGTGTTTTAAACTAAACACGTAACAGATGCCTGATTCTGGCCGTCAAAATCAAGCATGAACGCGGCCTTAGAGAGTCAATGCTATTGCGTATTGACCTTAAGCACTGCACTACGCGTTAATAGGTAGCATTTGCTCACATAAATAGTCAATACACTCTCAATACACAAATGCACACAATCATGCCGATGTGACTAATCGGCATGAGTGTGTGCCTTTTGTGTATTGAGAGTGTATTGACTATTTATGTCGATGTGGCTGATCGGCAAGTTTGACAGTAGACTTACAATTTGAATTTTTAAATTATTCTTTCTCATATTGGTACGTTAACAAATTGTATTTTACTGCTATTTAGGTGTCATCAATTGTCACTAAAGTACTGATTTTGAGTGAAATTAGTTGAGTTTTGGGCGCTAGTTCAGAAGCCTACCCAAAATTTGACCCGTAACTCCGGCGTGGATACCCAAAATCAAGTAAATGTTCAATAAATGTTTAAATAAAGATCATGAGTTACACGTTGTTATGTTGATTACCCGTTTCATGTCAATTTTCTTGTTATTTTTAGAGAATTTTGTGGAAAAACATTGATATTAGTACACTTTTTCACAGGTTTCACGTCAAACTGCTGCACAATACAAGTGTATGCCGATGGTGGGTTGCGGGCGGGCGCACGCCTGTGTGAAGTTATCTACCGTAATGAGGATCCGAGACATTACGGTAGATAACTTCACACAGGCGCGCGCCCGCCCGCAACCCACCATCGCTATGCACTTGTATTGTGCAGCGGTTTGTCGTGAAATCTGTGAAAATGTGTACTAATATCAATGTTTTTCCGTGAAAAATGTGAAAATGTGTATTTGTGTAATATACTACATGTATGACATAACTAGCACTTTGTTATTATTTGGGGATTGTGCTTTTCAAAATATTTTCCCTGTTCCATAAAGTGTTTTGGATATCTTTTACAGGGCATCTCATTCCTCTGGATAATTTGTCAAAGAGGAATGGGTTGAACTGCGCCATGGTCCTTGGTTGCTTCATTTGCAAGAAGGAGAGGACATTCTCTTCATCAGAAAATGAATGCGAAGGACGTGGAAAGTCTGCAGAAATAAACCGCAGAGCTACTCTGGCAGCAACGGAGGTGGGTTTGGCACGGGATAGCTTGTGCGACTTGCTGACCATCCTCGGAACAGCCCCACTAGTCGAAGCCCCTAGCTACAACAGGCACATAGCCACTTTATCTTCCTTATCCCAAGAGGTTAGTCACCAGCCTTGTGTTTTCTTCATTACATTATCTTAGCTGTACGTACATTTAATCAAAACATATTTTTATTTCTTAGTTATGGTCGATAGACAGTATAATACATGTACATCAATATCCCTTCTTGTCAAATCAAGGGATGAAAATTAATCAAATATAAATATTTGTAATAGGGTCTAATAAGTAAGGGGCCTGAGGGAACTTGAAATTTACTTGTTATTTATTAAAAAACTCTTTTTTTTTTTTGCAGACCAGTAAGGATCAGAAGAAGAAGGTGGCAGCATGCCTACGTCAAAGGGCCATGGACAAGGATCTGACCATCGGGGAAAATGATTTTGTGGACGTGGCAGTGCCCTACGAGGGAACATGGCATAGACGAGGTTACACATCGAATCATGGGGTGGGGGTAGTGATACCGATCGATACAGGGGAGATTGTTTGACACAGAGGGTCTATCAAAATCATGTAAACAGTTTGAGTATAGAAAGGGTTGGGTCTTCAGTGTTCTCAGCCAGAGGGACCTTGATCGCCTTCAGAGCAGCAAGGCTTGTCTTTTCTGCTCCTCTTCGAACTCACATACAACCTCTTTGACTTGAACTTCATTGTACATGTTTATACAATGTTTTAGAACATTTCTGTGCTGCAACTCAGTGCCTTTTTTTTTATTGTACATGTTTATATATTTTTAACTTGTCTTTCATTTTATTCATGTTTACGTACACACTGTATATGACATTTTAGTTGTTTCTTTTTAACTTGCCGATTATTTAGAGCAACTAGGGTGATATATATGTGGGTATTTATTACATCTTAGTAGAATAATTCCAAGTAATATGTGTTGCAATTACGAACTTGCCTTTCATTTTAGTTTGTAGTGTACATGTTTATGTGATATATTTTTTACTTGCCTTTTATTTTATTTTTTAGCATATGTACATGCATACAACTTTTGATATAAACCAAATACATCCTGCCACTTTCATTCAATTCATTTTTTTAATAAGCGTCATGTGTGTATTGTAAGTTAACATTTAAGTTTAGATTTCTCAAAAATTCCATTTATTATAGTCACCATTCTGTGTACTATAGAACGCACTACAGCCACCATTCTGCTAACCATAGATCAAGACCCAAACTACCATTCTGAATATACCATTTCAAAATGCTACAATTAAGCGTAACATGTTGTTGCATATTTTGAATGGTAGTGAATGGTAGATGAATGGTGGCTCTATGGTAGATGAATGGTGGCTCTATGGTAGATGATTGGTGGCTCTATGGTAGAAGAATGGTGGCTCTATGGTAAATGAATGGTGGCTCTATGGTAGATGAATGGTGGCTCTATGGTAGATGAATGATGACTCTATGGTAGATGAATGGTGGTTCTATGGTAGATGAATGGTGGCTCTATGGTAGATGAATGATGGCTCTATGGTAGATGAATGAGGACTCTATGGTGGCTCTATGGTATATGAATGGTGGCTCTATGGTAGATGAATGGTGGCTCTATGGTAGATGAATGGTGGCTCTATGGTAGATGAATGGTGGCTCTATGGTAGATGAATGGTGGTTCTATGGTAGATGAATGGTGGCTCTATGGTAGATGAATGGTGGCTCTATGGTAGATGAATGATGGCTCTATGGTAGATGAATGAGGACTCTATGGTGGCTCTATGGTATATGAATGATGGCTCTATGGTAGATGAATGGTGGCTCTATGGTAGATGAATGGTGGCTCTATGGTAGATGAATGGTGGTTCTATGGTAGATGAATGGTGGCTCTATGGTAGATGAATGATGGCTCTATGGTAGATGAATGAGGACTCTATGGTGGCTCTATGGTATATGAATGGTGGCTCTATGGTAGATGAATGGTGGCTCTATGGTAGATGAATGGTGGCTCTATGGTAGATGAATGGTGGCTCTATGGTAGATGAATGGTGGCTCTATGGTAGATGAATGGTGGCTCTATGGTAGATGAATGGTGGCTCTATGGTAGATGAATGGTGGTTCTATGGTAGATGAATGGTGGCTCTATGGTAGATGAATGATAGCTCTATGGTAGATGAATGAGGACTCTATGGTGGCTCTATGGTATATGAATGGTGGCTCTATGGTAGATGAATGGTGGCTCTATGGTAGATGAATGGTGGCTCTATGGTAGATGAATGGTGACTCTATGGTAGATGAATGGTGGTTCTATGGTAGATGAATGGTCCTCCCGTAAAGTATAAAAGACCCTTGCTTACAATAGTTTTTATCACCTGACGAAGTATCGCAGTAGCATACGAAACGTCGTGATCTTTTAGATTCCTTATTGACCACATTGCGAGACAAACGAATATCACTAGCGATAATATTTTCGATACTATATCCGCAATGAGTAATATATTTAGCATTATTTTAATATTCATTAAACGTTTATTTCTGTAACTGTGCATCTGCAATATCCCACTATGAACAATTTAAAAAGACATAAAACGAAAACTTGATAGTCATTCACCACGCATTAAAAATCGATGACTGTTATAAACCATTCACTGTCTTTAATGTTGTTACTGTTCTTTGACAATCTACTTTTAGCCCATCGAATCAAGAAACTTGAATATTGATCGTAAGATAAAGAAATGATGCTCGTTGACCAAACTAGTAAGTCTGGCATATACACTTGAACACTTGAACTTAGCCGCATGAACACAGGATCAATCATTGGATCACTAATATACGATATGGAATGAAATAACATTTGCTATTTTCAAATACTGAATAACCTCCGTGTTTGTAATTTTAGACCAAGGCAAATACATCACAATAAGGCAGTGATAACTACATGTATTAACCCTAATAAGGCCGGGCTATTTGAAGTCTTACTACGGCCGGGGGGGGCATTATGCCCCCCCCCCCCTAAGATCTCGGCCGTGAAGCGGCCGATCTCCGCGAAAATGTGCACGCATGTCAAGTGAAGTGTATAGAACAATATGATAAATTCTATTTTTTGAAAAAAATCACTCATTTGCATATTTATGGTAATTTATGCAAATAACGTCATAAAATCACATTTTTACCTATAAATCATATATTATTCATATTTAAGCATTCTTTTTCATTACATATATTCATTAGACCATTTGTAACAATAATACGACAACAAAAATTGGAAGAGCCAGCTTATTCCTTATGTAATCTCTTGTTTTGATAATTTCTTATGTATTTCATTGTTTTTTTAACTTATTTATGTTATTGTTTTTTGTTTTTTTTTTCATTTCTTCCTATAATTCAACTATTTTGACTCCCAAGACAACCTCCTAAACTTTAAACAAGACCCAAAAACCAATGTTTGATCTATTTTTAGGAAAAATGACATTTCCATATGTTTTGTACACAAATCACAAAAATTAGCGATTTTCGGGCTGAAATGCAAAGACAAAAGGTCATGTGACCTTGTAACTATAGGTCCAATTTTTTTGATTTTTTTTTAAAGATGCGCAAGACTCTAAAGAAAAAAGTCAGCAAGCGGCGAGGCACCATCCATATGCGTTCTCGAACAATCAGAAAAGTCGTGGAGGGGGGGCCATAATGGCCACCCCCCCCCCCCGGCCTTATTAGGGTTAACAGTACAGAGATCCTATGACAGCACAGTAGGTCACAAAATTTGGAAACCTCCACTTCCTTAATCCTCCTCCCTTGTCCTTGTATTACTGTTATTATGACTGTTTATTAGTATGATTATTTAATAGTAGTAGTAGTAGTTGTAGTAGTAGTAGGAGTAGTAGTAGTAGCAGTAGTAGTAGTAGTAGTAGTAGTAGTAGTAGTAGTAGCGGTACGTTTATAAAATCAGGCCTTTAAATATTATCATGATTGGTGTTGTTTGGCGTTATTGCATGGGCGCTTGTGTCAAACATATGGGCTCAAAAGTCTTATTATTACAGTCACGGGTGCTCGGGTGTTCGGGGCCTCGGGGACAGCGGACAGGTATAGGTTGGCAATCCTTAAACGCCTTCGATGGTGTAGGTAGGATTCATTAGGGTATAATGCTGGTGACTTCCGGATAGGTTCCTGGCCTGACACTACAGAACTATACCTACTACGATCGAGCAAGCACATCGAACATATACCCTTTGAACAAGATGATCTAAGCTGAACCACGAATGTACGCATACCTTCATGTTCGAACATCCAAAGTGAACAACATGCATAATAAAACATTATAATTTCAAATACAAAGATCAAATACAAAGTCCATGTCTTACCAGACGCCATCCTGATGATTTTTCTTCACTCACATTCAACGATGTAATGTGACTATGCGAGAGAGGTGATATGAACCGTGCTTGATATTAATACGTCGCACTTGAAACTCGTCTATATACTTGAATGGGTATAGCGTGTAGAATGACACTGGCTTTCATACCGTAATGACTAATATCCGTTTCCTGGCCTTGATGGTTAATGTGTGCACAGAGCGTCATTCTGAGAATAGTGTATTTAATAGGGTATAACAAAAAACATGTACAAAGTACATTGACATAGGCCATGTTGCGTACACTCTAAAAACTGAAATGTTTAATCACCATTTAAAAGGGCCGAGGAGTAACCACTCTTTCAAAATGGTAGATTAACACTTTGAACATGCTAGATCCAACACTATAAAGGTTGAATCCAATAGGTTAAAAGAAACAATCTGACATTTTGAAAGAGTGGTCACTCCTCGGCCCTTTTAAATTGACATTTAACATTTCATTTTTTAGAGTGTAGCATTACAAATTGAAAAAAGACAGGGGCGGCGGAACGTCTTTCAAAGCAAGAGTGTACTGCCAGCAAACAGGGCCTCATGGAAGACCACCAAATTGGAGATAATTATGTGCCACCCTGTATAAATATCAGAACTAAATTAATTAAAATAAGCAATCAAAGGGTACTTTCTGGAGAAAAAAAAAGGAGGGCGCCTAGAAAGGGTAAAGTGGCTCGGTAACATTGTCTCAGACTCCGAAACACAATCCTGGATTTCGCTCATGTTGCAGTGATAATAATATACCTTTAGGTCAGTCAGGAACCTCATGACTTTTGATTTGATTTGATTTGATTTGATTTATTGGTTTCTGCATCTTTTTTCTTTTTTTCATCATACATTTTCATGAACATAATATGGCTTGATACAATATTTCAAGTGTATATAATTTTATACTGATAATAAACGATATTAAACAAATATATTGAATTTAAACAAATATATTGAATTTAAACAAATATATTGAATGCATAATTAACATACATTAGATGCAGGAGGGCTACAGAAATAAGCAAAGTAGCTTGACGTGCCGGCAGCCCTCAACTTAGATACAACAATACAAATAACAATTAAAAAGAGTGACTTGCAGAGAAGAAAAGGAAAGGGGAGAGAAGGAGGAGGAGGAGGAGCGTTGGTAATAATACAATAAATCTTATACATCTGCTGATTGAATGCAGGTTCATTCATGAATGGAAAAACGATGCTAGGTCATGGACGATTACACATCATTGTTGAATATACAGTCAATGTACACACGAACATGAATACAGTAGAATTACACACGACATGATCAATACTTAGACAATAACATAGTTTTAACTGCCTTCTTAAAAGAATACAATGTCCTAAGGTTTGTTATTACAATGGGCAGAGAGTTCCAGATGTCTGGTCCGGCGTGTCTAATGGATTTGAGAGCCAATGCGGTTTTTGGATTTCTTAAATGGAATTTTTCAGTTTGTCTTGTGGGGTAAGAGTGGATGGTTTTATTCAAATTAAACAATGGGGGAAAGTATGAAGGTAGTAGACCATTTTGTAAGCGAAACATGAAAAGTCCTATTTGTAGAAAATGTTGTATCATCAGCTTTTAGAGTTTTTAGTTTTGAAAACAAGGGATTGGTGTGGTCGCGATAGGAAGAATCAGTACATATACGCATGGCTTTCTTTTGTAACAGTAAAATGGCGTCAACGTTGCTTTTCGAATTTGCCCATATATTGTTACAATATGAAATATAAGGCAGTATCAATGAATTATATGACATAAACAAGATATTTGAAGGGACATAATATTTCAATTTACTGAGAATACCAATATTACGTGAAAGAGTATTAGAAATATATTGCACATGATTATTCCATCTCAGATTTTCATTGATCAAAACACCAAGGAATTTCGTGCTATCGTTTTTTTCCAATAATTCACCATCCAAAGTAATTTCAATGTCAGGAATATCGTTATTTTTTCTGTTCTGAAAGTATATATAGTTTGTTTTCTTTAAATTAAGAGACAGTTTATTACTTCTAAACCATTTTGATAATTTTGGTAATTCAGAGTTAATATTTCTTAAAAGGATCTGAAAATCTGAATTGGAACAAGCCGATTGCCTGTCTGATTATCAAGATATTTATGATTGGAAATCGAAATCAAATTTTCCGTTTTCTTAACGGTTTTTACTACACTACAGTGTATTGGGAAAAGGAGTATGGTACAACCGGTCAACCAAATATTTTTGCTTTTTTGAGGCACTTAATAATCACTTTGAAGCGCATTTTGTTTAGAGCTTCAACATTACACCATATCTAACACACTGATAACACGTAGAGTCATGCATCTCAGATCAGATTTAACGTTGTTAAACGATGCCTTTGAAGCGAATATTTGCAATCTTTAAACATTGTATATATCCCTAATTGTAATGGATACATCATCGAGGATGACCATAACATTAATTTGTTCTGTTAACGTTGTCAAGGAAACTGCTTCCGCAGCATACTCTGCTGTGTGTGTGATGGTCTCAACATTCATAAGCGAGCGAGCAAATTTCTTAAAAGATGTATAGGTCACCTTGCGACTAATTTATAGATCTCATTATTAGTTGAAATAACCGATTCTCATGGAGTTTTAAAGCCTGTCTGCACTAGTTTGGCAAAGGGGATTAGACCTCCCTGCAAGGTCACTGACAGGTGATTATCTAATCAAATCAGCTCTCAATTAACATAAGAAAAAGGGGATCATGGGTAACAAATAGGCACCGATTATGCATTCTTTGCGTTATAGAAGGCGCAAGTAGCTATAAGTAGTGCAGTGGGGCTTTAAGCACAGTATTGTGAACCATAGAATAAAAACTTCATGAATGAAATAAACAATATCGCGAGAGAACCTAGCGAGTCAACAGTTTTTGCGGGAAATTTGAGCAGAATTACTCTCAGTCGCTAATAGGGGCCCATAATCATCAGAAGGCTATGAGAAATGTATTGATTCTCGGGAGATGAGGGTTGATAATAACACCTTGTCCTAGCATGTAGGGTAGTTATACAGTTGCTTTGAGTTTGAAAAATCCTACGTTGGCATTCTAGGAAGATGAAGGGGCTTTGGGCTTAAAGGGTGATAGGTTGGAAGATACATTTTAGCATTTGAAAAGTGACAAACTATTTAGTGTTAAAGGTACTATGTCCCTTTTGCAGCCAACCTCAAATTCTGTAGAACTTTGCAGGAATTATGAATATGTCATGTATGTCCTATCTGTGAAATTTAAACGTTAGCAGTGTCCTCATATTCAAATTATGGAAGGAAGCCCGTTTACTTGCTAGACTTCACTGTCACACACTATTGAGTGACTGACTGGCTTTTTTTCTTCTTTGGTAATAACATACATGAAAAGAGTTGTAAAGGGTACATGAGCATTTGTCTACATCAATAACCCACTTCTTGTGATGGCCAATATTAAACTGATTGAATCTTTGCGCAGCATAAAACGTATGACCATTCGGTACAATTGTCTGAAAATCAAGACTATTACTTTGGGGCTCTATAGCCCTAAAGTCGATTTGACAACTAATAGTCATTATTTTCCGACTTGAAGACATTTTCAAGCCCCACCTTTTTTAGGGAAGTTCTAAATAAGTATTATCTTTCAAATGCAGTTGGAATTTAACTTTTTCATTTTTTTGGCCTGCAAATGGGACATAATAATAATAATAATAATAATAATAGCCTAATAGTCCACTCCAAATTTTATTAAACCGAAACGGAAATTCTTTTTGCCCAATTGATCGTGAGCCCGGCAGCCACTGAGCAGCGCCAGATCGACGTTGCTTTAAGAGAGGGCACACTTCTTGTATTAGGTATCTAGAGATGGGACATTAAACTAGCTTTGAAAATGAGTATTAAATAGCTTTGGAAATGAGCATTTAATATATCTTAAAGAGACACAGTTCTCGATATTACATGAACTGTTTCGATTCTTTGAAAGTGGTATTTGCTCTGTATAAGTATAAGGGGGCACTTATCAAAAGGAACTCTAAGAGAGAAATTATCATACTTGAAAGGGGTACTCATCAGAGATGAAAGGGGGGTACGTATATACGATTTGGATAGGAACAATTATTGGAGGTAGACAGAGACATTGTATGAGAAAGAGGAAGGGGCTCTAACTAGACGTTGTGGCGTGCGCCTGTAATCCAGCTAAAAGTGAAGTTACAAACTGATTCAGCCGAGGACGCAGGTTCGAAACTGAGTCACATCTTTCGGATGGTGACGTTTCAAGGTCTGTCCCCAGACGTAAATAATCTTATCTTATTGATACACGTCTGTAAAAACCTAGTGAAAGGGTTCGAGATCATGACGACCAAATAATGCATCCGGAGTCAGTGAAGTAGAGTCTGTACTTTATTGTTTTCTCTTCGTTAAACAGCCTCGGCCAATACTAGCCAAAACGCTAAACAACAGTGACTGTATGCATGCTACCAAGTATCATATCCACAGCAGACTTTAAACAAAGTCTGATCACATTTCCTCCTACATCAGGCCAAATGTACAAGTGCTTGCAGTCCTATCACATAGCTTAGAATGGCTACCTGCCTGCTATAGCATGCACCAATGCTAGCAATCACACAAAAGAAATCCACTCATGCAAAGAGTTCAATAGAGATACCCCCCAAAAAGGCGGGAAACAGTACAATGGGAACCCCTCTAGAGGGGAAACAATACATTGGGAATCCCTCTAGAGGGGAAACAATTTGTCATTGACTGAAGAAGCAAGGGGGGCATCTTTGCACCACATAATTTCTATTTAATTTACAACATAAATTCCAATTTACAACAACTTCCCCACGATTAATGTCATAATGTTTGACTGCAATTGGTAAATATATGTAATTACGAGCAGTAAATATATGTAATTACGAGCAGTAAATATATGTAATTACGAGCAGTAAATAGAAAACCTTCAAATTTTCAAACATTGTACAATAATAATAATAATACTTCAAATTTCTATGCATGACGTATGCAATTAGTCATGTACATAATACATATAACACACATAATATCAACAAATCTCTATTCAAAACTGTTCGCTTCTCATATTGGTAATACAGATACAGGGAGATTATGCGGATTTCGGTGTTGTCCCTTATTTATCCTGCGAGACCTCCGACACTCAAACTCATAGTTCGCGTTCTCTTGTTGAGGGTTGGCTCTCTCATGAGATTCATCTCCAGTTACTGTGGTATCTTCATTCAAATTGTCCTCTTCATTGAGGATAGCTTGTTTTTCTTCACCTGGGGTAGGCCTACTCAAATCCGAGGGTTCCCACAAAAGGCGAAGTAGGGATTGTTTCCATCTGTAGTAGCCAGCGATTTTTGTTGTGAACTCACGTGCTCCCTTGCTTTGGCCTGTGGATTAAGAACTAGTACCTCCTCTCGTGGGTCAATGATCAACAGCCTTCTGTTAACAACCCTTGTTGGTCCTCCTAGCATAGGACGGATTTTGTACACATCACCGGTCTCGTTAACTGCGGTCACTATGAAAGGATCCCTTAAGACCTTGTCGGCAAGTTTATGGCGGCCTTCAAAAGCACATTTCTTCAGTAGCACCCTCGTGCCGATGCTGAGTGGTGAACTCATTGGGAGGGCATCATGCCTTGTCTTTTCACTTTTCAGAATCGTCTCCATATTTTGTTTTGCAACCATGTGCGCCTGTTGGAGTGACTTTGAATGCTCTGTCACAAAGTCTTCATCCCAATTTGCTTGTCCATTCCCGATCAGTTGGTCTAGCGGGGTATGGGGCTCTCGCCCATATAAGAGTCGGTATGGCGATAGTCCTGTCGTCCCATGAGGTGTACAGTTGTACAGGAATACTAATTGATGAATAAGACCAGGCCACTTCCTTCGGCGATCTGGCTCAAGTGAACGGATCATACTGCACAAAGTTCGGTTGAACCTTTCTGTTTGCCCGTTGCCTTGTGGGTAGTAGTGTGTGGTGTGTGTTTTCTCAATACCATACAGCTTGCACAATTCCCGGACTAGAGAACTTTCAAAGTTTCGTCCCTGATCTGAGTGAATTCGCAGCGGAGCACCATAGTGGACAATCCAACCATCAATCAAGGCACGTGCCGTAATTATTGCAGTTTGGTTTTTGCAGGGAATTGCTTGTGCAAACTTGGTAAATGCATCAGTAATTACCAAGACATCTTCGTATCCACCTTGACCTTTATCCAGTTTCAAGAAGTCGATTGCGATCAGTTCAAGGGGCTTGAATGCCAACAGATGTCGTCTTGGAGTTCGTAATGCTGGTGTTGGCGTCTTAGATGCAATGCAGACAAAGCACTTCTTGACGTGTCCTCTCACATCACTACACATGCCTGGCCAGAAGCATCTCTCTCGCAGAATTGCCAAAGTTCTGTTAATTCCTTGATGGCCCCATTGGTCATGAGCCATCTGTAGCATCTTCTCTTGGAGGCTCTTTGGAACAAGTAACCGCCTCCTCTGAGGGTGTTTGGAGTCTGGTGGTTGTCTATACAATACTCCACCACATTATATGATGTTGTTACGTTCTTTCAGCCAGGACCTTGTCTCTGTATTCTCTCTCTTGACTTCATCCTCTGACTTCCATTCACCTCTGATATATTGTCTACAAACTGATAGTGCATCATCCTGTTGTTGAATGGTCTCAAGTTCTTCTGCAGAATACGATGGGTACACTCCAGGAGCTATTTGAGGCTCTTCCTCTGGCTGCTGCTCCCCATCTATCACAACTTCCGCTGGGAGGACAGTACTAACTGTCAGAGCTCCAATCAACTCTTTCACTTCTTCTTCGCTATTTCCAGGACAACGGCTTAGAGCATCAGCGCATCTGTTGAGTTTCCCAGGACGATATCTGATATCCAGCTGGAAGGGTGCTAGCTGTGCTACCCATCTTTGCTCAGTTGCCCCCAGCTGTGCAGTTTGAAGATAGGCTAAGGGGTTGTTATCTGTGTAGACAATACACTTTGCACCTATCAGGTACCCTTTGAATTTCTCTACCACCGCCCATTTGAGAGCTAACAGCTCAATCTTGAAGCTTGAAAAATCTGGATAGTTCTTTTCGGCTCCACGTAGGCTACGGCTTGCAAAAGAAATTGGATGCAGATGACCATCTCTATCCGGTTGTGACAAACAGGCACCGAGTCCTTTAAGAGAAGCGTCAACCTCAAGTATAAACTCTTCTCCAAACCTTGGGTATGCCAGGACTGGCGTTGAAGACAGTCTGTCTTTCAGCTCCTGAAAGGACACTTCTGCTTCTGTGGTCCACACAAATGTTAGGTCTGAGACAGTGTTCACTGTCTTCCTCCTCTTCTTTTTAGACTTCTGTCCGGTTAGTGCATGTAGAGGGGCTGTCAGTCTTGTGAAGTCAGGGTCAAATCTCCGATAATAGGATGCGAGGCCAAGGAAGGAGCTCAATTCCGATCCACTTTGGGGTGTTGGCCAAGACTTGATCCTTGATACCTTGCTCGGATCCACCATGACACCCTTCTCACTGACGATATGCCCTAGATGAGCCACTTCCCCCTTGAAAAGCTGACATTTTCCACCTTTCAGCTTCAGGCCATGTTTCACTAACCGGTTGAAGACTTCTCCAAGTCTTGCTAAATGCTCCTCAAACGTTTTGGAGAACACCAGAACATCATCAAGATACAGTATAAGTTTTGTGAAGTTCATGTCACTGAAGATCACTTCCATCACTCTCTGAAATGTGCTTGGGCTGTTGCACAGACCCTGTGGCATTCTATCAAATTCGAAGAGGCCCCATGGGACACGGAAGGCGGTTAAGGGAACAGAGTCTGGATGCATGGTGATCTGAAAGTACCCGTGTGATAAATCGAGGGAAGAGAAGTATTTGGCTCCATCCATGACTTCTAGTGATTCGTCTATCCGGGGAATTGGGAAAGAGTCCTTCACGGTAATCTTATTTAACTGTCGGTAGTCGATACATAAGCGTAGGGCCCCTGATTTCTTCCTTACTAAGACGACTGGACTGGCATAAGGGCTAGCAGATCTCCTTATGATCTTACGTTCCAGCATGTCTTGCAATAGACTGCGCACTTCTGAAGTTTCATGGGGAGTTATTCTTCGATTTGGCAGACGTACTGTTTTGTCAGAGGTCACCTTAATTTCGTGGGGTATAAGGTCACATTGTCCCAAGTCAAACTCGTCTCTGGAGAATGCCGCTTCATGGTCTATCAGAAGTTTAGCGATCCTAGATGCATCTTGATAGTCCATCTCATGAAGGCTGATGCCATGAGGAAGCTTAACTTCTTTTCCATCAGTGAAGGTGAATTTTTCCTGTGCCGATGATTCATCTGGTGGTTGAATATTTCTTGTAAGTTCAGGTCGACTTCCTTCTTCATCCTTCATTAATTCTGTCGTGGTGATCAATACATCACATATATTCACCTCAAGCTGGTCATCTCTAGTATGAAGTTGAATCTCATTTCGTTGTTCCAATTGTATGGCAGATGCTATTGTTGAGTTAGGTGGTATGATGAACTCCTTTTCTCCAGAATTGATTAGGAGTAAATGCATCTCTCCACTCTCAGAGCTACAACCTTCTATGACATGAACTTGGGGTTCAAGCGTTGTGATACCCTGAATAAGCCAGACCCTTGACTCTGTATTTTCACTACTTTGAGAGGGCCTCATTACACAATCCACATGTTGTATAGTCCTTGCTGGCAATACTTCCTCCATTGCACCAGTAACCACTTCTCTTATATGTGCGTTGCCCACTTTCTCCAAGCCTAAGCAGTCTTTCACTAGCTGGAATTCTCCCCGAGCCTCTTCTGAGGGAAAAAGAGCTCGAAGTGCATTACATCCTAATAATATTGGGAAGTCTCTTTGTCTTTCCCCACAAGACTCCCGCTGTACAATCAGAAATCCGACAGTGGCTTCTTGTCCCTTCACCAAAACGCGAGTTCGAACAAAGCCCTCTACTGGTACCTTCGTTGGACCGACCCCAACAATTTTTACTGGTAAATCAAACGGGCTCACTTCTCCTACTGCTGCTTCTAGCTGTGAGTGGAACACATCCGAGGGTATTATTGAAGCTTCTGCCCCAGTGTCAAGGACACAGCCAATTTTCACTCCAGCAACTTCTGCCATAGCGGTCGGGCTTTCGGACACTAACCCTGCAGTGTTCTTCATCTCCTCAAACGTTGTCGCAACCTCTGCCACTGAAGTCTGTCTACTGTGGGTCAAACTCAATTCTGCATCATCCTTTCCAGTATCAGTTAAGGACATACCAAATTTTGGGTTTGGGGTGATTTCCTCCATGGGCTCTTCTGTGTTACACCGTTGTCTAATGTCCTCCGCTGTTTTGCCCTCAACAACAGAGGAAACTAGTTTTCCTCTTGTGGCGGAGCATGTTGGTGATGGATGGTGGTAATTGGTTGGGGTGGAGCTTGATAGTGTGTTGCCGGTATGTTGAAATGCTCTTGGCTCCTTGTTCCCTGTTCCATACTCCAAGCAGGGAAGTTTTGATTATCCTGGTTTCTAGGGCCAGTGGGGAAGTTGTACTGAGGCATTGGAAAGTTTGGAGGCACGTTGGGACAGTCTCGCCTGAAATGTCCCCTCTGGCCACAGCCATAGCATGCTCCATCTGTCTTCCTTCTCTGCAAAGGTCTCGCTCTTTTCAGCCTGGCTACTTCATCTCGAAGATGCTCTAGTTCTGTCATCATTGCTTTCTGCTGTTCAACCATCTGTTGCGTGAGGGGTGTTGAATCATTACTGACTACCCTTCCCACCTCAACATCTACTTCTCGCACTCTGGGCCTCTGGGTAGTGGGGGTGTCTTGAAAGAGTTGGAGAGCCTCCTCCCTTACTTTGAGGAACCCGCTGGATTCATGTGTCAACTGAATTCGCCTAAGCTCTCTCCTCACCCAAGCCTCACGTGCCCCATTGACGAACTGATCACTTAAAGCCTTATCTTTCAGTTGGCTCAGCGCTTCTCCTTGAGCTTGTGTGGTAGCTGCTTTTTCCATCTTGTTATAAGTGCGTAGAAGGACACGGCTGAAATCACAAAGCGATTCTCCCTCCTTTTGAACACGGTTGTGGAACTTGCTACTAAGGGTCTGCGTGGTCTCTTGATAGCCAAAGCATAATTTGAGGCAACCTACAATTTCATCAATATCACCCCTCTTTGATTCCCTGAGACACAAAATTTCCTCTCGCGCTGGTCCTGCGAGGTGATCCACAAGAAGTCGAGCCTTGCTACTCATTTCCATATTGTGGTGGGCCGTGATCTCATTAAATTCCTCAAGCCATTCTGACAATGAGACATCACTCGCGTGTTGCGGTAGCCCTCGAAATTTTGGCAAGTTACTCTGAAGAATGCTCTGTAGCCCGATGGATCGACGGAAAAATTGGGACATCATATCCATTTCAGATGATTGCTCCCTGGATGTTGTTGGAGTTGTTGGCGGTGAAGTTTTTGTAGTGGGTGCAGTTGGCGTGATAGTTGCTGTTGTTGTTGTAGTTGTCGAGGTAGTCGTAGTGGTAGTCATTTTCCTGTACTGAGGTTTCCAAGTGCTTTTTCATGCATAAAGATTAACAGAAAAATATTATTGATGCATCAACTAAATCAAAACATACATGAGCATAAAGATAACTATCAAGTATCTGACCGAGGCTGTTTTAACACAAAACCAGTCTAAAGTTCATGTTCTGTCACTCTGATATGATGTTGCTATCACCGATGCCACGGAGAGGGTGAGTCTGGTATGGACTGCTAAATCGTCTTGGATTGTCCCTCGCTGTCAGTCATATCCCACTTCTGACACCATTGAAAGGGTTCGAGATCATGACGACCAAATAATGCATCCGGAGTCAGTGAAGTAGAGTCTGTACTTTATTGTTTTCTCTTCGTTAAACAGCCTCGGCCAATACTAGCCAAAACGCTAAACAACAGTGACTGTATGCATGCTACCAAGTATCATATCCACAGCAGACTTTAAACAAAGTCTGATCACATTTCCTCCTACAGCAGGCCAAATGTACAAGTGCTTGCAGTCCTATCACATAGCTTAGAATGGCTACCTGCCTGCTTTATGCCTAGGTCACATATAAACCGGGCCCCGTACGATTTTCCCTACCCGGCGGCATGCCGTGGATTTAGAGACCGTACGGGAACCTTCCGATTTTCTTTTCAACGGCATGTGTGGTCACATATTCTGCGGCGCCCGGGAGGTGCCCGGTGAAAATTGGTCGAGTGAAATGCAAGGCGCCCGTAAGGATGACGGCCGGTAAGCTTACGTGCTCCGTCCGATGAGCAGGTGCACCCGTGGCTCCCGGAAGGTGCCCTGCCGGGACCCGGCCGGGGTCCTCAAGGTGCCCTGCCGGGAACCGGCCGGGGTCCTTAAGGCGCCCGGCCGGTTCCGTGCGGTGCACTAAACTATGTGTCCTCTGAAATCCGCACCTCAAGGTTCCCGTTAAGATTTTTCATGAGAATTGACCCCCCAAAATCGTGAGGGGCCCGTCCGGACACCGTCCGGAGCCCGCCGGGACCCGTAAGGTGCCCTGCGGGCCTTTCACGTGCTCTCTACGACCTAACGGTCAGATAAAAACGCCGGGAGAATTGGGAGCAGCCGACTCAGCACCACGGCGCCCGTACGGCTTCAAAAACTGTCCCGGCGCCCGTAGGATCTTTACGGTAGCCGGCCGGACACCGGCCGAAAATTCCCAAAATGTCTGTTTTTACTCGCCGTACGGGCCCCGGAGTGTATATGTGAAAGCCCCAATAGCATGCACCAATGCTAGCAATCACACAAAAGAAATCCACTCATGCAAAGAGTTCAATAGAGATACCCCAAAAAAAGGCGGGAAACAGTACAATGAGAACCCCTCTAGAGGGGAAACAATACATTGGGAATCCCTCTAGAGGGGAAACAATTTGTCATTGACTGAAGAAGCAAGGGGGGGGCATCTTTGCACCACATAATTTCTATTTAATTTACAACATAAATTCCAATTTACAACACTAGTACACACACTTATACACACTCTTATTTGGAAAAGGGGCACTCATCAGATGTAAAAAAGGGTAACATCACGCCCCCTTATCTGGGCACTTTAAGGAAAGGGAAGGGGTATTTATTACAAAGGGAAGTGAGCACTTGACAAAGTAAAAGGGGCACCTTTCATATTAGAATGGGGGAACTTATCGGATGTTAAAAGTGGCAACGTGACGAGGAAGGGAGGAAGGGGCGCTCATAAGAGAGCAATAGTGCACTTATTATAAGTTTTAAAAAAGTGCATTTTTCATAAGTAAAAAAGGGGTTATTTAGGGTGAACATGAATGAGCGTGAGAATACAATACTCGATCATAGTCAGTATTCTTTAGATATTTTTTCACTTTTTCACTTAAACAACCCAAACTCTCCTCCTTTGCGCCTTTGTGCCTCTCTCTCTATTTCTCTTTCTCTCTCCCTCCCTCTCTTTCTTTGCCGCTTTCTCTCCCTCTCTCTCTCTCCCTCTCTCTGTTGATTTTAATTTGTGATGCTACCCGACATGGAGTATGTCAATGTACTTTGAATATGTTTTCATCACATTCCAGTATTGAATAAAAAATGCACAGACTTACACTCAGTGCATAACATGGTTACCGTTGACAGGGAACAATTATTATTGATTGAAAAACATTTTTTTTCCCCCAATTTATGGAATTATTCTGACAATGATTTATTCCTAATAGATCTAGATAATAGTATACATTCTCAGATTTTATTGAATAATAATTTGCCAGTGTTTGTTTTGCGTGACTGCTAAAGCATGTGTATGCTACTATGCTTATTAACTAGGGGAGCTACGCCCTTAAGTCATAAATGACAGTAATTAGGTGATACGTAACGAAGTCTACGTATCACCTATTGATTTCGTCAAGATTTTTATTATTTATTTATTATTCGAATTTGTTCGCAGGATATCTCAAGACTCAATAAAGCCATTGTTATGAATCTTTCACTGATGATAGATCTTAGTCTAACTTAGAACTGCGTGACTTTTCAAAGACTCAAAGTCATCGTGACGTCATTCAGGCGCCATTTTGTAAAAATCAACTTATGATCATATCTTCATAACGGAAAGTAATTTTACATTCATATTTATCAAGATTAGGATCAATATCCGTCGGGTCAATTTGAGGTCAATAAATGCGCGCAAAAATGCGCGTACGCGTAGGCGCGCGCGTTAATGCGCGCGTAAAATTTTTAATTGCTCAAAATCGTCTTAATTTTTTTTTGCATACGTTTCAGGCCATTATAAGCATTTCATAAAAAATCACGCAAAACACGCATTTTTGCACGTTTTCGTTCGTCACGGCCGAACGATAAACTATTATGTATGCAACAACAACACTGTGGTTGCTGTTTTCTACGAAGGATTTCTCTTGTGCAGCGTTATTTCAATTTTTTTGTTCGACACGATGCCCTCTTAAGAAATGAAAAGTTTCGCCCAATCTTAAATTCTTCACAAACTATTTATTTTGCATCACTCTGGCACTCGTCAAGTGCTTTGTACACACGTATGGGCACATAATTTTGTTTCTTGATTTAGTGAACGAGCAAGAAAAACAAGGACAAGACATTTTCAAAATGGTAAAACATAATGTTGTAATCAACACACTAGCACAGATTTAAGGTATGCGGGCGCCTCACCGCCGAATGTAAACGAATATAAAGTGAAATATTCGGTCATGACCTTGATACACGAATATGAGGATATTCGGGCCTCTCGTTGCCTTGATTCATCATGTTTATAATTGTGATGAGTGTGGTAACAATGTAATGTCGAAATAAAAGATATATATTCACAAAATATTGTCAGCGAGCGAGGAAGAAAGACATTTTATTATTTGTTTAGATTTTATTTTCTCATGAAAATAAATACTCTCCCCGTTTCTGATATTTGTTTTTCACAAAATCAACGTTTGCCAAAAAAAACTGTCATGTAACTAACATTCTCTTGCGGCACCCCAGTTGAAAAAACGCTGCTCTGGAATTACAAAATCATTGAGATGAATGTACCCAAGTGCGGATACTTATTTTCTTTTAATATGGCACCGTACATACAATATATTTAACTTGAAGGCAATTTTTATTTCAAAATAAATTACAGTACAAGAAAACATATTTTAGTTCACCATGACAACAGAAATATATGTATGTATATTACATTACATTTATAAACATGAAGAGAACCTTAATTTTGGAATAGATCATGGATGAGGGCCCATTATACATACAAAGACAAATATACGATCAGCTGATTAGAAAAGTTACAGAGGATGCATAAATAATGATATCTTACATCCTAATTTCTTTGTTGGGCCATTTTGGGGGAGACTAGCTGTATTAACGGGTACTCATCTGCGCGCAATGTATTGTTAAATTTCTAAGAAATGTAAATTCCGTACTTTGATTTGATACATGCGTCTTCTGGCAATTGAATTCGATTTGATACATGCGTCTTCTGGCAATTGAATTTGATTCAATACACGTGGCATATTAAGTCAAACTTCACAAAGGTGGAATGGATACAGAGCGAGAGGGGTGGGTGAAATCTCCTCCTAGGAGGATACATGTACGTCAAGCAAAAAGATTTGGCAGATGGGTACGAGGGCTTTGAATGTGAGCTACGAATATAAATATAATTTATACACAACCCCTGTACGAAACAAATCTATTCCGTCATAAATAACTAAGAAAATGAAAGTTCATGACATTTTCTCTAAATAGCAATTTGAAGAGGAGCTCGCATTATACGTCACAGTGTTACAAATTCCCTGGGTGTGATTGTCCTCGGGCCGCGGTAATGGTGTTTCGAGGGGGGGGGGGGGGTAATTGTCCTCGGGGGGTAGTTGTCCTCGGGTGGTAATTCTCCGGGGGGTAAATTTCCAGGGGGTAATTGTCCTTGGGGGTAGTTTTCCGGGGGGTAATTTTCCGGGGGTTGATTGCCCAGGGGGTAATTCTCGCTACCCCAAATAGCGATTCTGCCGAGATCCGGGGAAAATCCTGAAATCCGCATTGCATTATGGGATAGCTTTTCGACATTACAGCTTCCTGTGCAGGCGTTCGTGATCACAACACTCTCTTTCACGGTAGAGTTTAACTGCCTTTTGTGCTAAAGTCACTAATTCTGCCCGAAGCTTTCCATTGCATATTATAATCTGTACCAATTACACTGATTGGCATCGATTTTAGCGTGCGTGAAAACTCTGCACAGCGAACACAGGCGCTAGCGCCAGCGGGATGGGACTCTATACCGGAAGTTGTAGTGACGACCCGAGAGAGTGAAAATTACCTCGTCTCGCGAATTTCGAGATTTTCGTACCTATTTAGGGTAGCGAGAATTGTCCTGATACGGAATACAAGCAATTCTTCAATGAAGGTTGTGACGTAGAGGGCGTAGGTCGTGATAACCCATAGAGATATATACTACTAACACTAGAGGGCGTACTCGCTCAAATTGCTGTTCGGACCTGGAGCGGTGGCCGCCATTACTAAGGAGGGCAGAAAAACGAACGACCCAACAAGATACTGTGCACAACATACGTGGAAAAAATTGGAGAAGCCAGGTTCGTGCGTTGCATTGGGATGTTCGAACCGAAGAAAGAAAGGGAACTGCATAATATTTCACAAGTAAGTTCTTCTTAATGTTATGTTGATTAATAAGGAGATTTTAGAGCTAAAAATGTAGTTTATGTAGTGACTGTAGTCTGTACCCGGGTTGTCTCATGACAAGCCACCGCAGCTCCTGCAGCAGCGGAGCGCGCCAGTCCACGCCCGCCGGCCTGGGGCAGGCATGGGTTAAGGTTCTGGGGATGGTGATGGGAAAATTCTGCTGCGCTGGAGTCGCTCGCAACTCCAAGAGTAGACCGAAAGCTTCAGTCTCTATAATCGTCGGTTGTTCCACTGAGACTACGTCTGGCTCCACTAGACCTCGGTTATACAGACTGAATGACTGCCTATGCCAGCCTGTGTTGAAGTTATCACGGCTAGATTTTAGCCGTTAGGCCCCTCCCACAAACATGACAAACTTGCCACGGCCGTATTGTTATGCCCCAAAATCCCCCAAAATGTCATTTTACCTCGTTCATATCCAATTTTAAATTAGGCCTAGGCTATAATACATCGGTTCCACTTACTAACTTGATTGATATAATCCGTTTAATGGTCCCTTTTAAGGAAATTATGGGTCAAAATCGACATCCATGTTGAAAATCTTGCAAGCCGTGTTAAACACCGTTAAACTCTCGCTGCCGTCAATCTCATCCCTTCTAGTCTACGCCGAAGGCAAAATGATTATGAAGGAAAAACTGTGATAACGCCATTACGAACGTGTAGATGGCGCACAGTTTTTCCTTCATAATCAATTTGCCTTCGGCGTAGACTAGAAGGGATGAGATTGACGGCAGCGAGAGTTTAACACGGCTTGCAAGATTTTCAACATGGATGTCGATTTTGACCCATAATTTCCTTAAAAGGGACCATTAAACGGATTATATCAATCAAGTTAGTAAGTGGAACCGATGTATTATAGCCTAGGCCTAATTTAAAATTGGATATGAACGAGGTAAAATGACATTTGGGGGGATTTTGGGGGCATAACAATACGGCCGTGGCAAGTTTGTCATGTTTGTGGGAGGGGCCTAACGGCTAAAATCTAGCCGTGATAACTTCAACACAGGCTGGCATAGGCAGTCATTCAGTCTGTATAACCGAGGTCTAGTGGAGCCAGACGTAGTCTCAGTGGAACAACCGACGATTATAGAGACTGAAGCTTTCGGTCTACTCCAAGAGCAGAGAGTCCAACTCGGAAATATAACTCCATGAGCTTGATTCTATTAAAGAAAAGTCTAGAATAAAATGATATAATTAATTTTATCTTATCTAATTTCAAGATAAAAATCAAATGTCAACTTCTTTATATTTTAACTAGTAGACTAGACTCTAGATCTAAGATCTAGACTCTAGACTCTAGATCTAAACTCTAGTCTCTAATTTCTAAAGCCCGAAAGGCAAAGCCAGGTTAGACAGAAATAACCGTCTGATATGGGTCATTTCTTTAATAAAACTGACATTTGTTGACATTCCCCATAATATAATCAGAGGTCTAGTGGAGCCAGACGCAGTCTCAGTAGAACAACCGACGAAATAGAGAGACTGAAGCTTTTGGTCTAAGCCAGGCTAGCCTGCCATATTTCACATCACAGGAGTTATCCAACTAGGCTAGGCTAGTTAGCCTAAAAATCCCACCGCACACTACACTATTTCTATCAAATTTGCTTATGACTTGCTGACATCATTATTATTTTATTTATTTGGCTGGAAGCTGCTTTCAGTTTCAGTCTTAAAAATCACATGAAATAGCATGAATAGTAGAACAATTGTCATGTTATGAGAAAAAACTCATTATTGTTTCCTTTTGCTTTTATTGTAATGCAGGAATACACTCAAGAGAGGAAAGGATGTTACACACCACATCTCATTCCTAGAGCTGTGCCTACTGTCTTTCCTGGGGGGTGTTTCATAAAGAATTTATGTCTAGACATAAACCCCAAAGTCTCTCTTAAGTGTCCTACTTATGAGAGACTTTAGTTATGAGAGACTTTTCTGTTTCATAAAGCAAAGTCTACACATAAAAGTCTCTCTTAAGTCAAAAGTCTCTCATAAAGTTACGAGAGACTTTTACCTCTCATAAGTATTCAAAGTCTTCACATATCTTTCACATATTATTTATTACTACTTAAATTTCAAGAAAAAAACTTGACACTAAAGTATTATGCAGTACACTTGTAATTTGAATGGATGTAGCGGATATATTTCAGATATTTATAGCATATTAAGGCAGTGAATATAACTCAACTGAGAATAAATTACATTGGTATTAAAATAAACAATGGTGTATATAAGTAACAAATGTCACAATGAAATATCTTATTTTAATTTAAAATATCTTAATGAGAAGAATAAATAAATATACATTTTTATATTGAAGCAAACATAATCAAAAAATTAACATTCAATAATGTAAATTCCAACAAGGATTATTGCATCAAAATGTCAGTAAAACAGCAAGTCCACAGGTAAATCAACATAATGTACTAAAGTATTTATGTACTTTGTCAAAGATTAAAGTTGTACATCTCATCAGTAAATACACAGGAAAAACTTTAAAATAATTCCACACAATGTTTTGTATTTATTTTAAATTATCTTAGTGTTTATTTTGCTTGATAATGACCTATAGTGTAACTGTCCCTTTTGTAGGCTGAAAATATAAATGTGTGTAAATCAGATTGTAAACAAGAGGTAATAGCATTTAAAAACTGCTCTGAAAGTATGGTGCAAATCTTATGGTTTGAAGAGCAATACCACCTAAAATCGCCTCTTAAAAGTTTAGAATTGATACTAGCCTCAAGGTGGAATTATATCGACAAGTGGAGAAGGAAAAATAACAACTACAAAATAGTCTGATATTTCAGACCCTTGTACTGGACAGTCGTTTTGTGCCGAGTACAGACTGAATCACTTTAATGCTGGCCATTACAAGAAGCAGGATATTGATGTGTACAAATGCTAATGTGTCCTTCACAGCTCATTTTAATATAAAGTTAACATGTAGTTAATGGCTACCAACTAAAAACTCCTCTTCAAGGCAGCAGCTCTCATTTGCACTCATTTCATAAAATTCCATGGAGTGTATCGTGTATTCTCATGCCAAAGAGCTTTACCCATGCAATATTATATTTTGGGGAGGGTGTGCAAATGAGGGCTACCAACTTTAAAGGTGCTGTGTCTCTTTAGCAGACAGAAAATACAAAGTGGTGTAAATCATGATCTATAGAATTTGTTTTTGCCTGCAAAAGGGAAACACTACCATTACAGGTAGTGGGCCTCATTTTTAAACACCCTTTCCCCAATTAGATGATATTCCAAGGCTACCTCTTTGGCATTAGAAAAACCCTGTTCAAATATTAAGAGCAAACTGACCACAAAAAAAAGAAATCTCCTCGCTTCTCATTTACAATCTACTTATCTTTGGCTCAAATATTTCATCAAGTTTACTCTCATGGCAAAGAACTTCTATCAAGGAATTTTTCACAAAATTGGAAAGGCATTGCACTCAAATTGTATACTGAGGTTAAAGCGGATGTCATTAAAACTCATTACTGCAAAATTATTTTGAAACGATTGTGTATGAAGACGAATATTACCGAAGGAATTAAAATAATTTTTTTAATGTACTCAACATTCAATTTTTGTATTGGTAAAACAGGAGGCTTGTCGAAGTGCAGGAAGAGCGAAATTTGATCTTGCATCATAGAAAACATTTGTTTTCAAAATCCTTTAAAAATAATAAGAACAATGAAAAACAATTTAAAAATACAAATGCTCCTGGAGCACATGCAGGATATCCTGCAAGCTCAAATTCCGCTCTTCCCCCACTTCAACAAGCCTCGGCTGTACAAATACGCTTCACAACTTGTGCAGCGTTCCCCCCCCCCCCCCCCTCTCCTCTCCTCCTTCTCTTCTAGATTCTCTACTGCCTCTCCTTCATCCACGGCCCCTTCCTCTTCCTATACACCTCCAATGACGTCCTCCAGCATGCTGGTAGCAGCATTATCCTCCTCAATGTCCTTTAAATTAAAAGAGATTTAAAAAAAAAAAGAGTTATCATCTAACAAACTTTGTCGAGATAAAATCAACTATGTAAAAAATATGTATAAATTGGGTATGTAAACATTGGTGTTGCTGGTCTACCTCCTTCAGATATATATGGGGGGGGGGGGGGAAATCAGAACATTTACAAAATACTTATGCTATGTTGACATTGATTCATGTTTACTCAAATAAAAAAATGTGATGGACATCTCAGCTGCCTACAATAATATGTGACACAGGAAAGTAAACACAGATAAAAACAGTTTTTTTTTAAATCATCAGGACTTTTCAGTTTTAGTCCCACAATTATACTGATTCATAACCATGTTATGGATTATTTTAATAAAATTACATTAAAAAACTGAAAAAGACTAAAGACTAAACCCAAACATTTCATTTTTTCCCATAACTTTTAAAGTATTCTGCTTGCGATTCCTTTGTATGGCTATGTATGTATGTATGATCTACTCATATCACAAATGTCACAATGACCTCCCAGAATTCCCAGCCTATTAAACTAACTAGAAAACTGGCCATGAATATTTTTTAATCAGGTATGACTTCAAAATCAAATATTTATGCTTACAAATCCTGCCTCTGTGAGCTCTAGATGCCGTCAACCACCTCTGTATCCAGCATCTCGAGGACTAGGGAGTCAATGAAAGACATTGGTTTTGCTGGTCTACCTCCTTCAGATATATATGGGGGGAAATCAGAACATTTACAAAATACATATACCCACAAATTGATAGCTTGGTTGAATTTTGTTTTTTGCTGTTTTGCTTATACACAGGTGCTTAGAATGAAATTAAAGGGCACAACACAAGTTTAAAACCAATGATGTTTGAACAAATAGATGAACTGACAACCAGAAAACATAATGCTGCACACCTTTCGGATCGGAGGCATAAAGATAAAGATGCTTTTTGGCACTGCTGGAATATAGGAGGAAGTTCTCTTCCTATCCCTGAAATAAACTTGATTAAGATACCTTTACCGATCTGACATTACCATGGTTACAAGATAGTTTGGCATATTTAAATTGACCTGTGACTTTTAACCCCTTAACCCCCAAGAAATAGTAATCAGGTACTCTTTACACGGTCATAAATACACATTCCATGTTTCTTTGCAGGAAATCACTACTTTGCCCATTCAACTGCACTTTATCAATTATTGACTTTGGTTTCATGCTAATTACTATTCATCTCAAAAGATAATATCGCTAATGGATTGTAACTTTATAATACGACAAGATTAATTGCAACAAAATTACCTGTTTACTTGAGGCTCGTCCTCTCGAAGCCTTTGATTCAATCTCCTGCCATTTGCGCTTACAATCTTCTCCAGTCCTTTCAGAGCCCTCAATGTCGTTGCTTCCTACTCCTAGGCATGGGCATCCCCGTTTCTTTTCTTCACCTAGATTTTGTTTTATTTACACTCTTCTCCAGTCCTTTCGGAGCCCTCAATGTCGTTGCTTCCTACTCCCAGGCATGGGCATCCCTGTTTCTTTTCTCCACCTAGATTTTGTTTTATTTGAAAGAAAAAGTAAAGGATATAAATGTTGAAAATCATTTTTTTTATTTAGACCTATGGTCTTTCTATCTACTCGGACCGAGTCTAAGTGACATAAAATTGAAATTGTGACAGAGATAAAATGATCAAAGTTGTGGGACCATATGTGTTTTTAATCAAAATAGACATCCATCTTGAAAATCTTGCAGCCGTATTTTAAACTCTCACTGCGCATGACGTCATCTAAATCTCATCCCTCAAAATGATAATGAAGGAAAAACTGTGCACGAGCTACAAGTTCGTAATGACGTTATCAGTTTTTCCTTCTTAATCATTTTGCCTTGCGCGTAGACTAGAAGGGATGAGATTTAGATGACGTCATGCGCAGTGAGAGTTTAAAATACGGCTGCAAGATTTTCAACATGGATGTCGATTTTGACCCACACCGGTAATTTCGTGAAAAGGGACCGTTAAACGGATTATACAGTCAAGTTGGAATTGTAAGTGGAGCCGATGTCGTTTAGCCTAGCTAGGCCTAATATTGGAGTATAAATGCATCCGCTAAAATCAAGTATTTGGGCATAAGTTTGGTAGTCAGATCCGTGCCACCGAGTTTGCAGAGCTGACCCTATGGTCTGCTTCTGTCTCTAAATTAGAGAGGAGCCGACCCTACCCAAATCAGAGGAACGAGTAACAACGAAAGAGCTCAAACATATCTAAACTAGAAGAATTATAATGGTCAATATGCTTGACTAGTTAAGCTCAGCTCAGTCAGCTCAGCTCAGGCGCATGTTCCAATTGCAGAACAACCCACTGTCTGTATAGACAGACTACAAGAATCTTATCTAGAACATTAGTAGAGTAAAGTACCCGGTAATCGGTCAGCTCCGGTTTTCGGCCAATTGGTTGGATACATGGTAAAATCACTTTAAAATACATCGCATAATAGCATAACACATATCCCACACATACCATACCATGCCAGTGTCACTGAAGAACCACATTTGCAATGAAAAATATATCCTAAAATATCACATTTTAGCGATGTAATCGGCGGTCCCGCTACCCAAATCTGAAAAATCGAGTTTCTTACGCGTGTATGTAAGAAATATGGGTACCATAAAATGAACTTTATTTCAAGTATTTTTCAGATATAGAGCCCGATTTTGTGCTGGTCGCAAGCTCAAAAGTATCTCATCGCATGTATTAAATCAATGCAGCCGCACACCGCGACGCACACACGATATGTCCGTCTAATTCAGATTCCAACTTCCGATCACCGCTGTGCCTGTATTCGGCCAGGCGAGCACCCGGGAGCTCCGGCGTGGGATACCTGCTCCGCCCGCTTGTGCTATACATCAGCGCAGAAACGCACGGCGCCCGCGAGCGCTTCCTATTGACTTTGTACATGCGGCCGTAAACTGAAACGCTCGGCCGATAACCGGCTCCAAAACAGTGAAAATTGAAATGAATATTGTCATGGCAATTCGTGATTTTTTGGGGGGATTCTTTTTTTGTTTAAATAATAATAATATTTGCTTCATGATTTGAACAAGAAATGATAATAAATAGGAACTAAAGAGTCCAATAAATAGGATTTTGTCTTAAGTGGCCGAAAACCGGGTACTTTACTCTAGAAGTACTAGACTCTAGACTAGAATAGATCTACTGATTTAGATCTAGACTAGCTCTTCTTCTTCCAAGAAAAGTGCTGCTTCAAGGCCTTGACAAACCAATAAAGCTATCAAAAATACTGTCAAGGCCTTGGATTAGAGATTTATGTGCCTAGGATTAGGATAATGATTCTGTTAATAGACGGTACGAAGTCGAGGGTGAATTTGGTGTATTGCCGACTTTTTAGCCTTAGGCCACACACCAAAAGACACACATGGGACCGAGCAAATTTTGCAGACGATATCGGCCGGCAAAAATAACGAGGTCAAAACATGATTTAATGATACAGTTTGCTATAATTCTCTAAAAAATGTCCATGATAAATCATTACTAGTATAACAGGGACTCGAATACTGGTCATTTACACTTTACAAAGAAATACAGACGAAATTATATAACATTTTAAAGTCCACTTACCCAAAAGATTGCACTGTCTTGCAGCGGCGGGAAGTGAAGTTTTATTCGCTGTTGACGTATGCAAACGATATGCAAATGTTTAATTTACATAAAGTCACTCTTACGCTAGGAGAGTCTTCGAAGATCTTTATGAAACGGAAAATAAATTTTCACGGGAGTCTCTCGTAGCTTAAGAGAGACTTTCCATGATTTACACTAAGAGAGACTTTTAAGAGAGACTCTTTATGAAACACCCCCCTGGACATCCTCCCTATAAACAGACCCATGGCTCAAGACTCCCAGCAAAACCATGTACAACATCCGAAAGTGTTCCCGTGCCTCCAAAGAAACCCTATGACATTACAAAAGAACATGACTATTCTTTATCTGTCTGAGTTGATTAGAAACTGAATATAACCAGACAGCAAGTGCAGGATGCCAAGAAACAGCTTAAAGTGGTGAAACAAGCTAAACAGGAGAGATGGAAAAGCCAGGACTCTCTTGCAGGAAGTCCACGAAAGCAAGCTCATTAGCCAGGATCAGCTTTTCAGCTCTAACACATTTTCAGGAAAAACAAAACAAAACATATAGAACTTCATTCGTACAAACTACAAAGACAGATCGGTCTTTTATATTTTGCCTCTTGTCTGCATAGCTTATCCACTGGATGATTGACTGTGAAGCCATTTAAAACTGGAGAGAGCTTTCAATAATCTTTTAAAAAAACAGAACAATCTGAGACTTTTGTTCTGTGTAATGAAATAAAATTTTTGGGACACATTGTGACAGTTGCACAACCTAACCATAATTTTCTGTTTGTTAACTTTACACGAAGGCAAACTAAAGTGGAACTTAGAAGAGTTGATTACATTAGGGGTTAAACAAAATGTACTTGAATTTTGAGTTGTTGTGAGGTACACTGTATTTGAATATTTACTCTATAAGCTTCATGATTGTACCTGCTCAGTTGCTATAATTTTTGCAAATTATTTGCACTCTACATGTGCTTTGATTCTGCAGGTACAGTATGGATAACCTGAGATAAACATGTAGACCTTTTTTATAACATTGTCTGGATTGCTCTCAACCAAGTGATTTACATCATTAAAGATGAAAAGCAAGAAATTCACATCAAGTGAGCCCATTTTCAATAAACGAGAAGAATTCACAGATGTGTGGCAATTGAAAAGCCTGTGTAATGCACACCATATACACACCCATAGATCGTTTTGTACATAGGTTTGAATTTTGTTCCAAAATGGAAAACTGCTTTTGAAGAGATTTGATAACAGAAAAATTATATGGAATAATGTCACTAGATGTAAACCCATAAGATTGTGCACTCTTTGGCTTGTTGTATCTACTGTGTACATTTGAGGGTAATAAGTTTCAAATTTATTATTATACCTGATGAATAATGATGTCAAAAGACCATGTTACTATGAGGTTTCACTGAATAGTGTAGTGCAGTATCCTGAGATGTAAGTCTCTTCAATTATAGTTCTTCACAGCAATACAGGTGACTTGGAGTATATATGCTCAATTACTATTTCTGGTTTGCATTTATTACTCCATGAAATGTCTTTGTATTATTAGTAAATGTGACACGCCTGCGTGCGCTTGGAGCCAAGACTACTTAATAAAGTGTTCGTTATCGCTGACATCTTGACACATAGACATTGGCCTCCTGACATTTGTGTTTTGGGAGTTATTGTGCCGGTTTTGGGATGTGTAATGCTTGTCTTTGGTGGCGAATCAATTTGTTGTGGTTGTGTTGCCTATGATCCGTGACAGTAAATTTGGGGCTAAAATCTGAGGTGTTGTTTTTGCAATGTCTGTCCTTTCAATTGTGATGTATTATTGCAGTATTATGTCCGATAAAATGTCAAAACTTAAATGCCTATGCTGTAGAATATCAACACACGTGTGCCGTGTGGTAATAAAAGGTTCATTTATTCATTTTTTTCTTCAAATTTAATTATAAGTTTTATTTTCTAAAACTGGTTGATGAAGAAAATAAGAAATACACTGTATCAAGGAGAATATTATTTATGGAGAAAAAAAGTGGTGTGAATAAATAATTATTACATCAATGATCAGCTGTTTTTAAAGAATATTCATATATATTTATAGTGAACTGTAAAAAAATGAATTATTCTTTCAGACAAAAATAGAGATTTTATAGAGATAAGAAATGGGTGAAAGACATAAGGTGTGAATTTGATATAAAATGAGTGAGAGAAGAAGAAAAAGAATGTTTGGATGGATGGATGAATGATTGGATGAGTAAATAACATAATTTTTTTTAAATAAATGTGTATAATTCTTTCCTTCCCCCGCTTCCTATCTTCAGTATCGTCCTTTATCTGCATTTCCATTATCTACCTATCCTTCTATATTATATCTATCTATCCATCTATTTATGTGTCTAGCTATCTACATACCCATCTCTATCCCAAATCTATAAGTATCAATTTGTTTATAATAGCCATAAACATAAAATGAATATATTACCTTTAAAGCGTTTTAAATCAATAAACCCTGGCTCTCATAATAACTGAATTAGAAAGACATTAGCCCCCGGCATTGGCTCTGTAGCATAAAAATTTGTTTAATATCATGACATAAATATCAAATACAATTCCCAAATGCTTGATTCTGATTGGTTGAAAGCCAAGTAATATTTGATGTCATAATATCGCAGTTTTATATTGACAAAGAGGAAGAAAAATTGAAGATATACTGAAATAAAAATAGCTTTTTGTGTCCCTTTTACCTCACCATAACACCCGTAATTAATCTTGACCTACACCAGATACCATGACTGAGGCATGAGTAGGGTTCATGCATTATGCAAAATACCACAATTATAACGTTTCATACTCGAAAACCGATAAATCAACCCGAAAAATGAAGCTTCACATTGCATATCAGTAGCACAGTTTCGAAGGGAACATCCGGGTATTTCTCGAAGTTGTGCCCTCCTTAGTAATGGCGGACCGCGCTCCATGCGCGCACAGAGCTTTGAACGGGCGCGTATGACGAGTCCGCACTCTAGCCTTATTAAGTATATATCTCTATGTGATAACCAAAGGTGATAACCCTACTAGTTACGATGAGAGTAATGCAAGCACAGGGTCCTCAGAGCCCTTACACACCTCCGAACTCTTCTGAGTATCCTGTACCGCAGCCTTCTCAATCTCAGTAGGCTTCACAGTTCCCTCAGCAGCAACCAGGCACATATGCACCCCAGCCGCAGGTGGTTCAGGTTAAACACCTAAATGGCAGAAGAGGGAAAGAGAGAGGGATTGATAGACTAAAGGAAGGCTGAGAGAATTTAGAGAGAAAGAGAAAAAGACTGGGAGAAGGAGAGAGTGAGAGAGAGAGGGGGAGGGAGCGAGAGAAAGAGAGTGAGAGGGGGGAGGGAGCGAGAGAGAGGGGAGGGAGGGAGAGATAAAAAGGGAGAGTAGGGCTAGGAGAGATTACAGGAAATGAAAGAAAGGGGAAGAGGAAAAGAGAGATAAATAGACTGTGGGGAGGCTGCTTGAGATCAGAGAGAAAGGGAAAGATATGGGGAAGGAAGAAAGAGGGAGAGCAGGAGAGATAGAAAGAAGAGAGACTAGGAGAGGTGACAGTGAAAGAAAAAGAAAAAGAAAGATAATTAGACTGAGAGAGGGGTGGGAGAGATAAAACGAAATTAGAAAGACCGGGTGAAGAAATGAGAGAGAGAGAGAGAGAGAGAGAGGAGAGAGAGGGAAAAGGGAGACTATGAGAGATGACATCGGAAATTAAAAGAGAAAGGAAGAAAAAAATATAAACAGATAGACCGAGGGGGGGGGGGAGATAAGAGAAAATGGGAAAAAGGGGGAGAGGGAGAACTTGATAGACGCATCGGAGCGACACATATTAATCACGTAAAGCTGATAAATACTTGTTATATAAAAGGGGCCTATATAGTCAACTAAGGCCTAATAACGCAGAATTGTAGTGTTAAAAAAGAAATTTACCGAGCGATAATCCTAGCCTAATGGTTTACCTTTTAATTGTGAACAGATACCGATCCAACAGAACATAGTTGATATACCGAATGACCACTATTACCTAGCTCTCGTCACATTCTGCTGCTGTGGGCTATTTGGGATTGCAGCTCTCATCAAATCAAAAGAGGTATGATCGATTATCCAACCAGACTAAACAAACCCTATTACTTCGGGCAAATTCCCTATCAGAAATTACCCCCGGAAAACATCATGTTTAGATTTTTAGTCCGTTGATTATTATGAAGCTTATGATGATCAGTTACACGACAATCTCCATCTATTTGTAAAATGCAAACACACAAGATTGTTTTGGTTAAAATTTGGAGACATAATTCGAAAACTTTACAACGTTAATTTTTCTGTTGACAAATTCGTTTTAATTGAAGGTTATAACTTGAAGAAAAACAATATTTAAAAGTTTTAATTTTCTTATCATAATTATATGCAAAATACGCAGTCTATTTGACATTTATGCAAGCAGAAAATCACAAACTTGTGTTTCATGAAGTCTCTATTCTTTGTATATTCCAAAGATTAATCCACAACCGATTAAAGATCGAAAAGTACTGTAAAACAAAGAAGCTATGCATTTTTGAAAACACTGTTATTCAAGAAAACGAAACATGTTTTATTTGAACTATGTTAAAATGCTACGATGTTACTTCAATCGATTGTGTATGATTGTTTGATTTGTTCAAAAGCATAATTATATTTATCAATAAATTCATTTTACAAAAAAAAAAAAAAAATTATGAAGCTGTAATTTTCTCAGATAATGTTGTTGTCGGGGTCGAGGGAGGGGGGTACATTTAAAAAAGATAACATTTTGTCTTATTAAGTATACCAATATTCCTAGAAATGCATGTAATTATATGTCGTATTTGTTCATTTTATCTAAGATTTCCATCAATAAGGGTACCTAAAACGAATACCTCTTACGTTCTGAGACGAAGACGCTGTGCAGCCGTAACCATTAGTCTGTTTTTGTTAGCTCCTCGGTTACATTTACAATTTAATATATTTCCTCTTTTCTTTTACGTTTTTAAGTCTTCTTCTTATCGAGTCACTACACAAGTCCCGTCCAGTGGTCCACACGGGCTTTGGCACGGCAATTCACGGCTTCCAGGTCATCTTGGGTGCATGGCTCTGGCAGGAGTGGGCAGACTAGCAGGTGTTCCATTGTCTGTTCCTGGCCGCATTCACATGCCGTTTGTTCGTCTCCTAGACCCCACCTCTGCATTAGGACTCTGCATCGACCGTAGCCAGTTCTTAGGCGGTTGAGGCTAAGCCAGGTAGGCCAAGTCTCACTGGAGCCGGTTGCGAGGGATTCCTTTGGGCTGAGGGAGAGTTTATGTGGAGTGGTCTGAAGGTGGTTAGACCACAAAGTCATCCTTTGGTTGTGAGGGCAAGTATTAAGAGGCTCTACAGAGTGCAGAAAGCTGTGTCTGGATTTGAGCCGCTTGCCCACTGGCTGTTGTTCGAAGAGTGGGTTGAGTGGATTGTTTTCTTGTTTGTCCTTTTCTTTCTGGGACAAGACCAACCTTCTGACGTGTGGAGGGGCAATACCGCAGAGCAGGTAGATGTATTCTACTTTAGTTGGCCTAAGGCATCCAGTGATCGCTCTGCAAGATGAATTTAGAGCTGGGTCAATCTTGGGTGCATGGGCCGACCTACTCCATACTGGTGATGCATACTCCGCAGCAGAGAAGCAAAGCGCGAGGGCTGTCGTCCGGATTGTTCTGGCATCAGTCCCCCAGTTGGTGTTGGCTAGCTTCTTGAGGATGCTGTTGCGGGCTCCAACTTTTGCCTTTGTGTTGGCAATGTAGTTCTTGTAGGTAAGGGAGCGATCGAGTGTGACGCCTAAGTAGACTGGGTTGGGAGTGTGCTTCAGCCTTTTCCCATACCAGCTGATCCTTAGTTGATGGTTGGCATCCCTGTTCTTGAGGTGGAATGCGCTTATCTGAGTTTTATCAGGGTTAGCTCTCAGGTGGTTGGTCGCATAGTATGGGATGAGACCGGCCAGGGCATCACTGATCATCGGCGTAGAGGAAGCTCCTGGTGTTTAGGTGGATCGGTTGGTCATTCGTGTACACGTTAAAGAGTAACGGTGCGAGCACACTTCCTTGTGGTAGGCCATTTTTCTGTCTGCGCCATCTGCTGCGATTCCCATTGAGAACCACAAAATATCGCCGATTGGACAGCAACGTCTGGATGAGTCCAGTTAGCCTCACGTCCTTTGTCAGCTCAAAGATCTTCCTGGTAAGGATTCTGTGGTTCACGGTGTCGTAGGCAGCAGAAAGATCAACGAAAGCAGCTCCGGTGATTAGCTTACTCTCATACCCGTCCTCAATGAACTGAGTGAGGTTTAGGAGTTGGCCAGTGCATGATTTTCCTGGCCTAAACCCTGCTTGTTCTGGAATGAGATGTTCATCCACGAATGGGGCGATGCGGTTGAGGATAAGCCGCTCGAACAGCTTATATGTATGGCACAGTAGGGAGATAGGCCTGTAGCTCTTTGGACTGGCTGCGTCTTTACCAGGCTTCAACAGGGCAATAACTTTGGATTTCCTCCAGAGCTTTGGGATGTTGTTGGTGCCCAAACATTCGTTGAACATTTTGAGAAGCCAGTTGAGGCCGCCTGGTCTAAGCTGTTTGATCTGCTCGCAGAGGATGTCATTAAGTCCAGCAGCTTTGTTGTTTTTCATTGGTTACGTTTTTAAGTCAAACTGAAGAATATTGTTTTTGGATATCTAAAGTACCAGGAAATCGGATGTTTTAAGGAAAATCTTGTGCATGACATTTGTGTTTTTAAATAGATGAAGCTGAAGAGAGAGTTTATTATTTTTAAACCAGTATGATACTTTTAGTAATTCTAAATAAAAGATAAACTCCAGTTCTGGTAAAAAAAAAAAAAATCTCACAGAATTAAACGAAACTTACACTGAATGTTCAAGATTACAAATAAATGACATGTGCCAAACAATTTTGGAAGAAAATGTATACTGGCTGAGTAATGAGCATAGAAAAACAAGGACATCAAGGTAGTACTAGCCCCGACACCATGTGTGTTGTCCCATATATAGCTTTCTGTGTACAGTGCTTGTTACTTTACCAAGACTCTGCCAAATTTATTATGATTTTGATGACTCCAGAACCTTGCAGTGCACACCAATACTTACATGCTACATAATCAACTGTTTCTGATCCATTCCACACCTTTTCTTTCACAAAGGAAAGAAAAAGGAAGAAAGAAAGCCTATCATGTGTTAATTTTCAGAATAATCAGAGGTCAAATGAATTATTATTATTCATGCATTGCATTAGCTAACATCAATAGTAAGTTGTGCGACCGCGAATATGTTCACTCAGATTGACTAAGTATATGCTGTTAGGGAGTATAGTCATTAAAACGGATAATTTTCCAGGGACAATTGTCTCCACGTGGCTGTTCTTCGATGATTCCTTTGGTTATTATAAAGCTTTCTAAAAGCTCTCCAAAAAATTATTGGAAGGATATCATTGCGATAAAACCGTTGACAAAAATACATCACTTAGTATTTAGCACAAATTGTTTCTTGCTCGTGTTGGTGTTGGTTTGGTGTGGTGGTAGTGGTGTTGTTTTTGTTTTTTGGATTTGTTGTTTAAAAATAAAGTATAAACAAAATCGGGGTGGTCATTCAATCTCCTCGTTATAATGGTTACTATCACAGACCAATCTTCTGCTATTGTTCGTATACATGACTTAACATGAGTGTTGTATTTTCTTGCTTTATCTGAAGGTAAGAAACCGTTCAGCAGTGGGGGACTACTTTGGCGCCGCTATTTTATCTTCTGAAGAGAAACTAATTTCCAAAGTTGGAATAATATGTGGCTGTGTTTTGTTGTGTTTTGTAATACTTGGTGCCACATTGTCGGTATTTTTTGGACCTGATTTAGAACCATGAAGAGGGAAAGAAGGAGGAGAGGGGACCATGATTCGACAAGAAAAAGGGCAGCGTAGTAAAGAACCCAATTGTTGATCTCAGTTAGTTTGTATTCATGACCACAACCCTCGATTATATAGCGTCTTGCAAGACTCTGCCCTAGGACCACTTTCTTTTTTCATCTCCAATTAGTTTGCAAACGGGAGAAAGAGCAAGAGAGAGAGAGAGAGAGAGAGAAAGTGCCCTCGTTAAATGTTTACTGATACGTGTTAGAAAAAGGTTACTTAACATTTAATCACTTTATAATCGGAAAAATAATACTTTAATATAAAGAAGTTGACATTACTACCTATACTCAGATCCTTGGTACTCGTATGACCGTCTTCTTATATACTTCAATAGCCCTGAGTATGAAGCGCTAAATGTGTCACAGGATTTCTTTTTCACTGTCTCAATCAGATGTTATACGAAAAAAATGGATTACATAGATCACATGAGATCACATGAGATCAAAATTTTCTTTAGTTAAACGTGCTTTTAGTCCCATTGTCAGGTTTAACTGAATCAGTAGAATACGTAAATTGAAATGGTCTTGTAACTTACAAAAAACGATAAATCTTTGCAAGTTACTGATGCTTTTATGGGAACAAATCTACATTTCTTGGAGTGATTTATCTTTTCGAGTAATCCTTCTGAAGAATTTAATCATAATCAAATTATATGGAATAAATCATGTATGAAGGTAAATGGTTCTATGCTCTTTAGAAAGGATTGGATTAACAGAGAAATCATTAGAATCCTTCATTTTCTGCAATGTAAGGGTACTTTTCTCACATATTCTGAGTTTGATATAAATTCAATGTTCATTGTGATTTTCTAGAATGTCATTCAACTATAATATTGTACTTGTCTATATCTAAGTGTTGTTGATATGCTTTTAAAAACTGAGCTTGTAAAACTTGCAATGTAATTTAGCTTTTGGGCTACCATTTTGCAGTTGTTCTAATAAAACCATTCTACTACTACTACATTGGATATACCTATAAAATATAAGCATTTTGTGCAAAGACCCACCTTAAGAAATATTCATTAACAGGAAGAAATGATTTGCTGAAAGAGAAAGAAAACTAATGAATGTAAATTAATTCAAAATTTGTTTGTTGACAACTCTTTGAAGATCCAGTTTCCCAAAAGAAATGGGAAGGTATTTTTTTTTCATAATCAGTTGTTAATTTGAATAAAAATTACATCATTCCTTTTAAATGTTCTTTGTCGACAAAATTAAGGTATTTTAAGTTTAAAACAACTCGAAATATTCTTTGTGTCAGTAAGTATTAAAAGAGAAGGTTGAGTTCTAGGGGGAGGTGTAAAATAAGTTGTGATCTTTATCATTGTTATTATGAAGGTGTGGAATAACATCAGAGAAGAATAAAGTCCTAAAAAGCATAGATTTTCAAATGCCTTCATTTTCTAAATATGACAAGAGACAGCTTTAAAAATGATGCCCGATTTTTATGCCACATGTTTGTGTAGTCCCATACACATCTTTCTGTGTACGGTCCTTGTTACTTTCATGAAGAATTGGCCAAATTTCTAATCATTTGGGTGATTCCAGAACCTTGCAGTACACACCAATACTTATATTACATGATCACCTTTTTCACACCGTTTCTTTTCACAATGTAATCGCTTGACCAGAACTCAACTTACCTTTAAAGACTGTTTGTATATCCCATTCTGATTTATGTACGTTTTGTAAGGAAGAAATTGAATCTATTAAACACTTATGGTTGGATAGCATCGTAATAGCCACGTAACTCGCCAATTCTTAGAGGATTTTGAAAAATATAGCCTCAAAAATGTATTTTTGGCATCCCAGGTTGAAATTGTTAGATGGAGGTGCGGCCAACTTATCTAAATACTATAATGTTTTTTTTTTTTCATTGTACCTTTCTTTGTCAAATGTATGTATTTATCCATCATTGTGTTCATTTTCTTATATATATACATGTATTGTTTTATGTTTTTACGAAAACAATTGAATAAGACATTATTGGAATAAAAAGGGAAAAAAATATGGACCCACGTGTACTAACACGATACTAGAAACATGAAATTGGCTGATGCAAGAAAGATGATTACATTTTTACAGGTTTTACAAAGTGAGTACAAACCGGGAACGGATAAATAGGTACCCGCAAGAAATAAAAGACACCCTACTTTTTTATGCAACCTAACTTCTGTATGATTATCATATATCAGCTTTGAAAGGAAATATGTATAAGCGGGTGGTAAAACGAGTGCATATTTCAATATTTGCATATTTTGCTACAGTACTTCATTTGTCCTTCTTGTTTATCAGGATGACTGTGACGTCATATTAAAATAATGTACGTACAGGGTCATACGTGTCAGCTCACATTTTTCTTTACCTTATTATATCTTCCCTACCCCCTCCCCCAACAAACACACGCACACACACACACATATACAAGCACACACACTCTCTCTCTCTCTCTCTCTCTCTCTCTATATATATATATATTTTATACATATATATATATATCTTTCTCTGTTCTCAAAGTCCCTCTTTTGTTTTCTTCATATTCATTTTTTTCAATTCCAATGTATTTTACTTTGAAAGAAGCAAAGACGGCATACCAAAAGCGTTTAAAGATTAACAACACTACATCTAAAATATGTAGAAGAGGCATTACAAATTGAAATGCATATGCCTAGATGAAATATCTACATACAATTCTTAAAAGTTGGGTAGCAGCAAAAACAAGGAGCAGCCCTTATAAGTGACCGACAAAATAAAATAACTTGCACCTGTATTGCGGGAAGAAAAAAGAAGGTTATTATTTATACCCCCGGCCCCTATTTCTGTCTTTCGACTTGCTAGTCTCTCTTTCTCTCTTCCTTTCTGCCCCTACGCCCTCTACCGACACACTGTCCTTCTCGCTCTCCCTCTCTCTCTCTCCCTCCCCCTCTCCATATCCTCTCTTTCTCTCTCTGCGTCCCTTTTCCTGTCTCTCTCTCGCCCTCTCTTTATCTCTCCCTCTGTTTCTCTCTCTCTCTCTCTCCCTTCTCTCTCTCCCTCTCCATAACCCCGTTCTCTATCTCTGCGTCCCTCTCCCTCTCTCTCTCTCTTTCTCTCTCTCCCCTCTCTTTATCTCTCCCACTCTTTCTCCTTCTCTCTCCCTCCCCTCTCCTTCTATCTCTTCCTCTCTCTCTCTAGCTGTGTCTCTTTCTCCCTCTCCCCTCTCGTTATCTCCCCTCTCTCTTTCTTTCTCTCTCTCTCTCTCCCCTCTCCCCTCACTCTCTCTCTCTATCTCTCCTTCATGCATTATATATTTGACCCTTCTTGCTTTTTAACCGATAAAGATGCCTTTCCTTATATTTATCATCATTCCGTCACGACTAAAAAAAGACAAATTCGGTTTGAGGAATATTGTAAAAAAGTTGTTTGACCTCTAATAGTCAAGAGCACGTGACAAGCAGTCTTTATCTCTGAGTAGTATGACGATATTAGATATGACTGCGGAAGGACTTTGGACTAATATGATTTATATAGAAATGCAATTTCTGAAACACTGATATTGCAACAATAGTTACATTCATAGTGCGTGAGCTGATCAACAAACACAACAGGCATTTATTCTTCGGCCGTCACTTTTAAGAACACAATATGTCAACTGGTGAGAATACTTTTTTTCTTTTCCTATCAAATCTAAAATAAAAATTGAAGTCATCCCCTAATTGCTGCTAATTTAAGCATCTTTCAATGACTTTCATCTAGGCCTTTAGCATGCTTGTGAGTTGTAGTTGGTCAAAGACTGCAGCTGCAGCATAGACATCATGTATTAATGTAGAAACGCGTTTACGTCTTACTGTGCGAGTATAAGAGAAGGGAGGGAGATGGAGAGAGGGAGAGAGGGGAGAGTGAGAGAGAGAGAGAGAGAGAGAGTGAGAGAGAGAGAGAATATGAAGCAAGTGGGTGATAGGTATACGACATGACAGAGTTAGCTGAAAGAAGAGGGAGGATGGGTTAAATAGATTAGAGGAGATATTGAGGAGAAACACACTTGCGCGTACATTTTTCTTCTGTGATGACAAGAAGTTCTTTGTCAGGTGACTTGTTTTGGTGATGAAATTATTTTGTGCATGTTAATAAATCTTATGCATGGTCGGCAAAATATAGATCATTACACCCCCCCTAAAAAAGGACCCCTTTTTATATAGAAAAGTGCCCTTTTAAAAAAACTTCAGATAAGTAATAATATTAATGATATTGAGATCTTGTATGGCGCTCATATGTGTCAGACTTGACACTCCTGGCGCTCCCGATTATTACCCTGGCTTTAGCATGGCTGTCATTACGGCTACAATTAATTCCTGCCAGGTACACACTTACATCACCTTGGTTAGAGTGTAGCAAAGGTAGATCAATATCTTGCCAAAGGACATTAATGCCACGTCGGGACTCGAACCGCGGACCGTGTGATCCACAGTCCGGTGACGTATTCATTCCACCACGACACCTTTGATAAGTGTGCCTCTTCTACGCTAAAACGTTAGCCTATATAAACTTTTCAACTACTTATAATTCCAAGGTAATCAATCGTTTTCTGTTCAAGGGAAATGGACTTATATGTTAATAAGACTGAGATTTCATTAGCATAACATATTCTATACTACATTCTAACATGCTTATTCGGTGGGGTGACAAAACCTTGTATCTCAAAAATCATGAATTTTCAGGAGAGCGAAAAAACTTTCCTGTCTCAACAGATTTAGTGCTGTGACACCGTCCTTTGTGTGGAATTTGTGAAAAAACCGAGACAGGAGGCGTTCCATGGGTTTATCAGGTGGTGTCGTAGGCCATTAGGTACAAAATTATGCCAAAAAAAATATCAGAATCTCAAAAAATTGAGATACGAGGTTTTGTCACCACACCGACGATTATGTATCATCTCTCATTTCCCCCGTAACAATAGATTTCTCACACCTTCCTCACAGTGTGCCTCTAGTTTAATGCGACTGAGAGCAATGTCTCTCAAATTTTCCCACAAATTTGTTCTCTGTCCTAACGCTCGCTTGCATTTATAGTTTATCTCGTATTCAAGGTCTTATTATCCTTTTATTATGAGATTGTTCTTAATTAACCCAATCATGATAGTTTTTTGCATCCAATAACGTGAGCTAATCGCAAGGTCACAATGTTACCTCAAAAACATGCAAACAAAGTCTTTCTCGCTCGGAAATGAATGTTTACCATCATATACTACAGCAAAATATGCTGCTGAAGCAGTATCTTGAACCACATAAATAGAATATTCTTGATAATGTATTAATTATAATTTAGGGGTATATAAAATGTTTTAAAAATGTAATTTTTTCGCTTTAAGGTTACCCTTGGTAGTTGCAATTTTTCCAGTAAGTATCCTTTGTTGCCCACTTTGAAAGACACTACATAGCCCCTTCCTACTATCCTTTCCTACATAGCCCCTGCCTACTTTCTTTTCATGATTTTCGTTTTCACACAGAATACGAAAGATTCACCAATGGGTCCGTGGAGGGCGGGCCTCAGGCTGTGCCTCCTAGTCATGAGAAGACTAGTGAGGTTCCAATCAACGCTTCTCTTGGATACCCTTTACAACAGCCTGCGCAATATGGACCACAGCAACCTGGAGTCTATGTCTATCAACAACAGGTAGTCCGATGTGATGCTAACTTAACAAACATAATATTCCTGGCTGGTTCTTATGTTTTTCTCTCTTTTTTGGGGGGGTCCCCATCGAACACAATGCCAAAAGAGAGAGAGAGAGAGAGAAGGGGTCACCAAAGAAGGAGCAACGATTAAAATCCAAGATAAATTTACCATAAAAGGACTTCAAATTCCTACCAAAAACTACCATCTATCAGTATCCGTTTCCAAATGAAGAACCAAACAAGTGGAGACTTAAATTCGTTTGAATGTGACCCATAAACAGTCAAACTTGCTTTAAAGACCACCTGTCTACAAAGACCACCTGTCTAAAACAAGCGCATTTTTTGTTCCCCTTGAAAATGGTTTCTCATTGAAACGTGTACTAAAGGAACTTGTCTACAAAGACCACTCTTTTGTGTTTTCCTTGGGCTGCCGTTGTAGACAGGTTTGACTGTATTTTCATATTGAATATTATAGGCACCAGGGCAGCAGATGATGACGCATGCAGCTGGAGGACCTACCCCGAAGGACTACTTTGGATTTGCGCTCTTTGTAACAATCTGCTGCTGTCTGCCATTCGGGATTGTTGGTCTCATCAAATCAAGTGAGGTAAGCCAATATAGAGCGAATTATGTGCCAATCAATTTGAAATGGTTTCGGTATAATGTAATATATATTGATATTACTACGTTAAAAAAAAAGACCAGTAATGGTCATGCGATTGCATTGTAAAAGAAACCGTTGTGGAATCGATCAGAAAAGGTTGATCATCTAGCATCTAGCATCTGCAAGGTTCTGGAATCATCAAAATGATAAGAAATTTGGCCCATTCTTCGTAAAGTTACAAGCACTATACACAGAAAGATGTATATGGGACTACCCTATATCTCTCACAAGACCATGAGAGAAACAAATTTACCAAATATAATTAGTAGGCGGTTTCCCGGCAAATTTTGTATCATCATGTCTTAGTCAAAACATATTCTTTCACATGATTGGTAATGAGAGCTTCCATTTCATTTTTTGAAATTGGGGCGTTTCCAATACTGGTCTTTACCTTTAAAAGGCCGTCTGTACTAGTGTGGACAGGAGAGATTAGACCACCCAGCGAGGTCGCTGACAGGTGGCTATCTCATCAACTCAGGTCTCAATTAACATAAGAAAAAGAGGATCATGGGGGACTAATGGTCACCGATTAGGCATTGTTTTCTATATAGAGGGAGCAAGTACCCACAAGTAGTACAGTGTACCTTTAATCCATGTGGAGGATACATATTTAGCCAGCTCGGTGATCAAACGGAAGAGTTCAGCTGGATAGTTATGTGAACATATTATAGGCCTAATATCAATGAATTACTCTGGTCAGGCGCGTACGCAGGGGGGGGGGGGGGGTTTGGGGGGTTAAACCCCCCCCCCCTTTGTTAATTTTTTGTGTGTAAACACCCCCCAAAAACCCCTAAACCCCCCCCCCCCCCCCCCTTTTGGATTTTTTTTTTTTTTTTTATTTTTTATAATTATTTATTTAAAAAAAAAAAAAAAAAAAAAAGTTATTCCCATGACCGACCTAAAAAAGGTGACCTTACCCCCGTCCCCCCAACGGGTCAAAATGTCAAATTTCCAAATTTCGAGACCAAAAAAAAAAAAAAAAGTGTCCTCTTACCCCCCCCCTCTTACCCTCTTAAACCCACTGTTTACATTGACACAATGGCCCGATTTCACAACAGTGGTATATACAATAAGGTTTAGTACCACTGTTGTGAATTCGGGCCATTATGTCTGGGACGTTTCATACTAAAGCACCTCCCTTATAAAAAAAAAAGAACCATGGTAACTATGTTGTTGTTTTTTGGTCCAAATTACCATCCACCATGGTAACCATGGTATCATACAACATTGATTTTCATTGTTTGATACCAAAATTTGGACAAAATAAAAATGGTTACCATGGTAATTTTTTATAAGGGTTGACCAATAAGGTATATCGTGTTCTTAAATGAGGACGTGCATAAGACTGGATAGGGGTATATATGCTCTAAACAATTTACTCTTGGAGAGAAAGAAATCGCTTTTCAATTTCTAAAAAAATTTACATAGACATTATTTGGTAGGAAACTTCCCTTGTAGTAGTAGATAATAGGCATAGAGTATGATTGATAATGGCTCTCAAGAACACTTGGTCCTTATTAATATCGCACAAGATGATATACCCCTATAGTATTCTGCGATCGGCAAAGTTTTGATTATGTGATGTATGTAGTACGTGTCATAAAGCTGTTTATTTACTTATTACTTCAAATATAGCCTAATACGCCCATTTCATCTCATTTAAAGAGTGGAAACTCTGTTTCCAATATTTAATTTGAAACTTATCTGTAGAAACATAATCATAATATGCACTGTCAGATTATTATTGCAACATGGTTAATCATAACTAGGCCTATACCATTAATTGTACATTCCCACATAAAAGAGAATTTTCTGGAAGAGATTAACTTGTTTTTCTGTATTTAAATTATGATTGCTGTATCAGAACAGTAACAATTCTGTCAAAATCACTCCGTCAGAATTTACACAGACCATGGTGGCAGGACCGTCAGGACGGAACATATTTGAGCCAGTTCGTAAAAATAGACCCCAACATAATTATCCATAGATCTTTTACACGGTGGATAATAAGTCCCACTTAATTGTGCATTTTAGAATAATCACTGCCGAAGTGATGTAGGTGCTTCATGGATACCTTTTGCTTGCCTCTTGAGAAGAATACTTCCACCAGTGTATCAGATAAATATACTGTCAGTGCATAAATAGAGGCGTGATAGCTTAGTCGGTAGAGCAGTGGTCTCGCAATCCGGTGACCCGGGCTCGAAACCAAGGCCGTCTGGTTGCGTATTTACAAGCATTTATGCTTTCCTTGCAGTCAGGTAAAAATAACCATCAAAATGAATACAGATTAAATAACTTTCATTAGCACGATACTAATTTATTCGTCTCGATTGGTTTTACAAATGACCTTTATCTGCCCATGCATATAGTATTTACGAAC